>JAJIBD010025239.1:0-115379 GCA_021461705.1 Cryptotis parvus
GTGTAGCTGCTCCAGCACATAGATTATTGCCCTGATCCTGTCTCACTTCAGATTCTGATGCTCTCTAACCAGCCGCCCATTCTCAACTTCCTTACTTGAGATGCTCAGGTAGGCCTGCCTGATCTGCCAACTTCTCTTCACACTGCAGCTTCTCTGCTAATACTGATTCGATGATTTCTCTGCAGCCTTCACTTTCTGAGGAAAGAAGTGACACTCCCTAATCTGTGGTGTGTTCTGCTGGAAACTACCCTTTCCCTCAAGGGAGGAGCAGCATTCATCCAACAATGATGAAAACCGACACTCATGTGTTCTTAATTCTGCATTTCCGTTCCTCCCATATACAGCTAAATAACATTTATTGCTCTTCGTAATCATATAAGAAAGTTGGTTTCAGGACTGAGGAAATTGTTTACAGTGTGTAGAGAGCTTACCTTGCACCTGGCTGATCTGTTTTTGATTCCTGGTATCCCTGTATTGTCTCCCGATACCGCCAAGAATAACTGCTGAGTAAAGAGCCTGGAACAACCCTGAACATCACTGGATTTGGCCAAAATTTCAAGAAAAATTATTGACTTCATTAAATTATTGAGATTTCATCTAATTGCCTGGGAACCTGAGGCCACTGCCACCTGTAATTTTCTAAACTTGGGGCCAGAATGACAGCTTAGTGGTGAGGCATTTGCCTTGCATGTGGCCTATTCAGGTTTGATCCCTGCCATTGTATATGGGTCCCCTGAGCTCCTCCAGGAGTAATTCCTGGGTGCAGAGCAAGGAGTAGCCCCTGGGCATTACCAGGTGTGACCCCAACTTAAAAATAAGTAAATACACACATACATACATACATACATACATACATACATAAATGGATAGATAAGTAAATAAATGATTTTTCAAAATTCTGTACCTAGTGTCTATATGCTAGGAAATATCAAGACCTAAGCTAAGTCTCCTAAGCACTGATCAGGAGACTTTAGCACCATATCCTGCTGTTTTCAGGGATCACTAAGCCCATACCCTTGACAGTGTTTGTGGAAAACTAGGGCTAATTTGGCATTACTAGAATTGTAGGCAGTTATTTTTCATTTCTTTTCTGTCCTCTCAATCTCTTCCTGAAATGTTTTTTGATCCACATTATACTTTCTGCTTTTATTTGCTATTTCAGATTTAGTAGTTCTATTGAATACCATTGTAACTTTATTGAAATTAGCCCATGCATGACCTCTTTCACTGACTATTCCTTTTCTTTCCTTTTATCATTTTATTTAATGTAACTAAGTTTGATATTTCATGATTACACTAACATTTTATTTTAATTTTGGGGGCCACACCTGTCAGTGCTCTTTTATGGCTCTTTCCTGGCTATAGGATTGCTTCTACCAGGCTCAGGGACAGAAGATGTTGCTGGGAATCAAAGCCAGAGTGGCTGGGGGCAGCATGGCAAGTGCCCTGCCCTTACCCTTTGCTGCTACCCCATTACTATTGAAAGGTTTTATGCCAGCTCTAAAGGCTTTATCCAGTGACCAACTTGATTGAAGTTGTTCTGTACATAAACTTCAGTATACTACATATAGTGACTTAGAAGCCTGATGCTACATTTTCCTATACATTCCATTCACCCCTCACACTTTGTGCCTTACTTCTCCCTGACTTCACTCAGTTGTAGGTCCCTCTAGTTTCATCCATATCTAATGCAGATTGCACAATTTAGTTCTTTCTAGTTGTTTCTCCATACAATATCTTAATCTTTTCATCCTTAATTGGGCATGTGGGTTCTTTTCATGTCTTGGCTGTTGGATTACATGCTGCAGTGAAAACAGATGTGCATATGACCTATCGATGTAATCTGGGTTTTTTTTTTTTTGCATTTCAAAAAATCAGGCCATTATTACCTGTATTATGCTTTGCAGATTTTTTTTTGCTTTTAATTTTTTAATTAATACTTTATCATACCACTGTGAGATGTACAATTACAAAGTTGTTCATGTTTGGAGGTTTCGTCACATAGTGTTCCAGCACCCGCCCTCCACCAGTGGCCGTATCCCACCACCAATGTCCCAAATTCCCTCTCCTCCCATAGCCTGCCTAAATGGCAGGTTCTTTATCTCTTTTCTTTCTCCCTCTCTCTCCCTTCATTCTCCTACACATTGTGGGTTGCACTACCTACACTTGGAAGCCATCATGTGCATGATTTTTGCCTGTATTTAATGCTCCAGTTCTATGCTGGTATCAGCCCTTTCGACATTTATTCACACATGTTTCCCTTCTCTGTCTTACCTAAATTCTGACTCCCTCACGCTTGCGGTAATTTCCACTTTTGGTAAGACCAACCAATATATTTATGTCATGTAAATAAATGCAGTCATTCTATGTCTCTCTCTTTGCTTCTGACAAATTTCACTCAACATGATCCTTTCCATGTCCATCCATTTATAGGCAAATTTCATAACTTCTTTATTCCTGACAGCTGCATAGTATTCCATTGTGTAGAAGTACCACAAATTCTTTATCCAGTCATCAGTCTCTCTGGCATACTGGTTGTTTCCAGGTTCTGGCTATTGTGAATAGTGTTGCCTTGAAAATAAAAGTGCGGATTGTGTTTCCGCTGTGTGTTTTGGCTTCCCAGGGTATATTCTCAGGAGTGATATGGCTGGGTCAAAAGGGAGCTCAATTTCTGGTCTTTGGATGAATGTCCATATTGTTTTCCAGAAAGGTTGTACAAGTCGACATTCCCACCAAATATGGATGAGAGTTCCCCTTTTCAATCTGGGGTTTTTTTTTTTTGAGGCTGCTGATATACCTGGTAGGTAGAACTTCTGCTACATGTTTCCCTCATGATCTTCATGACTGTCTTCTTTTCTTTTATTTTTGCAACACACCTAGCATTGCTCAGCGGTTACTCCTGGCTCTGCACTCAGGAATCACTCATGCAAGTCATCTGCAGTACCCACGGAGCTATCATTCTGTCCCTGCTCATGATGATTTTATACAGAAAACTTCAGAATGTCTAGACAATGATTTCCAAATTTACCTTGTGGATTTTCTGTGACTAATTTGAGATAAATTTGTAAATACTTATGTATGAGTTAGTATTGCACTGAGATTCTAATGAGTTCTCTTTTACATTTTGCCACTCAGGCAGTATGGGCCAAAGTAGGAATGTCTCTCAGCTTGTGAATCCCAGTCATACGCGATCAGAATTTCTCTAAAAATTAAATGCTTATTTCACTCCCAACTGAACCTGAGATTACCCAGGATCAGGTCACACATGTTTTAGAAACATGGATATTCTGTGACTCATTTCAGCTACCTGTCACCGGGATCCTCTCTCTTTCTCCACATATAGAGTTTGCAATCCCATACCAGATATCTTCCACAGCCTTCAACAGACTTGGGTGAGTATGTTTCTATGTGTAGGTGTGTGTGTTGTGTGTGTGTGTTTGTCGCTGGGGGGGAGGGTGTTGGGGGTGGAAAGTCTCATTCTCAAACTGTGCTAAGGGAACCCAGGTGTCACCACTGGCAATATTCTTCCTCCAGGCCTGACAGTTCCATGTTAAGGTCAATCAGTGCAGTGCTATTCAGATCCACTGCTACCGGGGTCTGCATGTCCACCAAGTATATCTGAGGAATAGCTTTCAGTGATGTTCAAGGAACATAATGATCTGGGTTTGGGACTGAAGCAATAGCACAGTGAATATATAGCATCTACCTAGCTTGCGGCTGACCCTTGTTGGATTCCCCCGGATCCCCATATGTTCAGACCCAGGAATAAACTCTAAATAATGCCAGGTGTGGTACAAAAAATTGATAGCCAATGAGATAATAAAAGAGTGCCTGGGAGAATTCAAGACCAATGAGAAACTGACTGAGTGTCTGGACGGACCCAGGTTCAACCCTGGCATAAGTCAGGCCCGCCAAACACCACAAAGGAGTAAGAGTAAGAAACTGAACATGATTCTGGAGAGATAGAACGGTGGGTAATTGCTCACATAAAATGCAGCTGACCCAGGTTCAATCTCTGGAACAATATATGGCATCCTGAGCCTTGCCAGGAGAGACCCCTGAGTACAATATCAGAACACTTTTAAATTGTACTCCACGAAGAAAAGAAAATTGCGGTCTGGGTCTGGAGCAATATACAGCAGGGAGGGCATTTGCGGTGCACAAAGCCCATCCTGGTTTCATCCTGGCATCCCATACGGTCACTCGAGTTCCACAGGGAGTAATTCCTGAGTATAGACAGGAGTAACCCCTTCACATTGCTAGATCTGACAAAAAAAGATTAGGGAAACGAAAGAGAGGGAGTGAGGAAGGGACGAGGGGAGACGGAAGGAAGGAATGAAGAAGGAAGGAAGATTGCAAAGAGCTTATTAGGAAGTGGAGGTTGTCTTTCCAGGGGTAGAGTCTCTAAGTCACTGGAATCAGTATGGTGTTTCTTTGGGCAAGGTTGGCAATGTTTTGGGTCACATTGTTCCCAGCTCAGGGCTTCTGGTCTCTTTGTTGACTAGAGATCCGTGAGTTGTCAAGGACAGAAACCAGGCCTCCGGCATGGCATCTAAAGCAATCTTCCGCCTATAGAGCTCTCTCTCTCTCTCTGGCCCCCTTTATTACTATTTTGAAGATAAATAGGGTGATGAGTCATTATTCTATGACGAAAAATAATGTGCTTCACTGATATTGACAAAACCAGCATATTCGGCTCAGGAGATGGTTCCCAGGGCTCCCTACATGCTCTCCCTGCTATAGTCCGGGCTCCATCCTCGCACTATACTATCCATAGCAATGAGCTGGAGCTGACCCAAAACAAATAAAAGGTTTGTTTTGTTTTAATTTTTTGTTTTCATATTTGTTTTGCTTTTTTGGGTCAAACCTGGTGATGCTGAAGAACCTCCCTGGTCTTTGCTCAGGAATTACTGCCGGCGGTGCTCAGTGGACCTTATGGGATGCCAGGGATCGAATCCGCGTTGGCTGCTTGCAAGGCAAAGGCCCTACCCACTTTGCTATCACCCGCCAACATAAAGAGCCCTACAAACCAATATATAACGATCACGATCTCCAACCATTATATTAGGTCATGGGAAAGCCTAATATAATTGTTACTGGCATTTGGCATGTCAAATACAACACGAGCAGCTTTTGGTAGGCTTGCCGTGCGGGAGGCATATTTCTTTAAACACCTCCAAATTAAGCATTTATTGATGAATTCGGCGCCCCCCCCCCGCACGAACCAGCTGGACTGGGCTGGTCAGCTGTATGGAGTTCTGAAGAGAGGGAAGTCCGGATGTGGAAAATGGCGGCACCCATGGAGTGGGGGGGGTAGCGTCTGGCTTGTTGTGAGGTTTGCCAGGGTGGTGGGCCAAGGCTAGAACCCACCATGCCTCCCGACTGCCTCCATGAACGGCTTGGCACAAGGAGAGCATTATAAAATAATTTTATAATTATAAAATTATAATTAAATAAAATAATTAATTTTTATCCCCCACAAATAAAAATTTTAATTAAATACAAATTAAAAATACTCTGGTGACATTGGAAATTCCATTGTTACATAGCATTTCCTCTGATTTTTCTCATTTCAGTGTGATGGAAATGAGATTCCACAAAAAAGGAACCGACACCCACATTCTAACCCGACCTGGTGCTCTAGTGACCTGACTCCCTAGGACATTGAGGTACAGAAAACACCAAACTGCATAACCACGAGTACCTGAGAGAGAGGACTGGAACATTTTCCCAGGCCCCTGACCTGCCCCAGAGGCACCTACTCCCGCCTCCTCTCCTTTCTGGACTAGCCCCTGGTGCCAAGCAGGTTGAGCAAGATTACTTGCATCCCAGAGGAAAATGCCAAAGAGGCTTCCCTGACTGGGAATCGAACCCCAGCCGTGGCAGTGAAAGCACCAAATCCTAACCATTAGATCACCAGGGAGGATATGGTGCGCAGTCACTGCCCACTCCTAGACAAGATCCGCACCGTGCTCCAGCCCTTCTGCAAGCACACGGGACAAACCGCAGCAGCAGCACCCAGCACAGCTCTGCAGTCAAGGCACCCTCAGCAGCTGGGGGACGTCAGAATGGACCCCGCGATCTCCGACCCCATCAGGACTATGAGCTTTGACAGCCTAGACACACTCATCAACGGATCCTTCACAACCACACTGGCCATGGTCAGCTCCTGGCCTGCTGCCCGGCAGCCTCCTGCAGCCCTTCCTGCCTGCTGGCTACGCTTCTCAGGCGCCTGGAGCTCTGGATGCGGCTTCTGCCTCTAGGACTTATTTCCCTGAATTCCGGCCATGCCCAGACACAGTGTGGACACTTGGGGGAAACCATTTACCCTTTGATCTTCCCCTCCAGAGACCTGAAGAGAAAGCTGTAAATCCTCTCCTGGCGTTGGGTGAATGGAAGAAATCAGAAGGCCAAAAATTAAAAATGCTTAAAAAGTCTTGAACTCTCAACTTGCAACTAATGTCACCTCTAAAACCACGCCCCAGTGTTGATCAAGTGTGCAGAGAAAGGCCTTGGCATTGGGGATGGGGTGGGAGGCCCTGCCCTGGGGGCTCATTTCCGAGTCTGGCGAAGACTCTGTTCCCCTAGTCCTGTTGTCTCGAGGCATGCGGCGGGCAGCATCCACAGCGGAAAAGGGCTCTTAGGGCGTCTAGCAGGGGAGTTGCCGGGTGTGTCAAAGCAACAGCAGCGAGACAAGCACTAGCTGCTGTCCAGTCATTGCGGCGCCTAGTTCCTCCACCAAGCCGTGTCTCACCTGCTCCGTGTCACAGTGTGAGGGAACCATCGATCCACTCCAGTCTCCATCCACGAATCAAGCCTCGGTTCAGACCTCCGGTGGCTCCCACAGTCTCCCCAGCTTCCTTCCTGCCTCTCCACGAAACCGTGTGTGGTCCAACTGTCATGAGCATGAGGCTGATGAATGAAACTTACAGGTAAAGCACACAGACAGTTTCACCACCAGAGGAAACTGGGAACAGAGCAGATCAGTCCGGTCAGATAGAAGCGCCACGTCAGGGTAGCACCTTAAGAGCTAAACCTGCACAGGACACTCGAGAAAACTGGACTCCCCGTGGCCCAGGCTGGACCACAGTTAGCCCTGGGCAACTACCAGTCTCTGCAACACGCCTTAGGGGCATCCTGAACCCAAGACTGCGTCACTTGGGATGTACCAGAGGCACCAACACAGCGCTCTGGGGACATGGACACTGATGCCTGACCCCAGGGCATCCTGTGTGCTGCTCTCTGTGCACAAGGCTGCCCTCAGGGTGAGCCCCCCCTCCAGCCTCATTTGCTGATTTCCCTTGGCTCCCAGCACCCTGCTCTGGGTTCCCCATCCACACTCTCAGCACTGGCCCTGTGGGAGTGACCAGAAGGGACAGTATCTTGTGCTCCCCTCACACCACACAGGAGTCACAGGGGTGGAGCCCAGATGCTTCCTGAGTCGCTGCTGAGGGAGAGTGGTCCGAGCTCGCCCCTGGCGGTCCAGTTTGGCGGGCACAGGTCTAACACAGGGAACCCGGAAGCTCCTGGTGATCTAGTGTTCAGGCCTACAGGAGCCTAAGCTGTTTGGAGGACCCTCTCTCTCAGACATCATGTTGATGACACTCCCCATTATATGACGATGTGGATAAAATACCCAGACATGAGATGAAAGAAGCTCCAATGACAACAGTCATTTGGTTAAGACGCAGATTAAGCTATTTATAGTTTTCATTGCTTTCATAACATTTTATTGGTATTAAAGAAGATCGGAAAGCTTATTTCCATAGCACAGTGCTTATACATTCAATATGGGGTAAGTGAAATAGGGAATTTCCTTGTAGCAGTATAAGAGATAATTATAATATCAGGGACATCAGTAAAGAAAGGTAAATGGCTATATCTTTAGAAAGGGCATATTCAAACCATATCAGACTCACTGACCTTTTACTATGTCTATGATAAGGTGTCTTCAAAGTAGGTGTTGCTGGGGATCAAAGTCAGATTGACTGGGGGCAGCATAGCAAATGCCCTGCCCTTACCCTTCGCTGCTACCCCATTACTATTGAAAGGTTTTATGCCAGCTCTAAAGGCTTTATCCAGTGACAAACTTGAATGAAGTTGTTCTGTACATAAACTTCAGTATACTACATATAGTGACTTAGAAGCCTGATGGGACTTTTTCCTGTTCATTCCATTCACCCTCACATTTTGTGCCTTTTTTATCACTGACTTCACTCAGTAGTATGTCCTCTAATTCCATCCATATGTAATGCAGATTACGTGATTTAGTTCTTTCTATTGTTTAGGGACATCCATTGTTTCTCTATACAATATCTTAATTCATTCATTCTTAGTTGGGCATGTTGGTTCTTTTTTGTTTTGGCTGTTGGATTACATGTTGCAGTGAAAACACGTGCATAAAAACTATCAAAGTAATGTGGGTTTTTTATTTTTCTGAAAATATATTTTATTATATGACCATGAGATATACAATTACAAAGATGCTCATATCTGGGTCTCGGTCATACAGTGTTCTAGCACCCATCACCCCATCAGTGTCCATTTCCCACCACCAATATCCCCAATTCCTCCCCACCCAGCCTGCCTCTATGGTAGGTTCTTTATCTCATCTCTCTCTCTCTCTCTCTCTCTCTCTCTCTCTTTTAAACATTTTATTATACCACCGTGAGATATACAATTACAACGTTGTTCATGTTTGGAGGTTTCGGTCACACAGTGCTCCAGCACCCGCCCACCACCAGTGCCCATCTCCCACCACCAATGTCCCCAATTTCCTCCCCCTCCCATAGCCTGCCTAAATGGCAGGTTCTTTATCTCCTCTCTCTCTCCCTCCTCTCTCTCTCTCTATTTCTCTCTTCCTTCTATTACACATTGTGGCTTGCAATATATACATTTAGAGGTTATGTGGATCTTTTCGCTCTATATTCAATGCTCAGTTCTAGGCTGGTATTATCATTTTCGATGATTATTAGCACACTGATCCCTTCTTTGTCTTACTTAATCTCTGACTCCCACACATAGATTCCACTTGTTGGTGGTAGATTCCACATGTTGACGAGACCTCCTGATTCATGTTTTGCCTGACCTTGGATATTGGTATCAATAAATATATATTTTGATACAAAAATTCTGGTATTTTGATACCAGAATTTTTTATTTTTATTTTTAATTTTTTAATTTTTTATTATACCACCGTGAAACATACAATTACAAAGGTGTTCATAATTGGTTCTTGGTAATACAGTATACCAGCACCCATCCCTTCACCAGTGCCCCATTTCCACCACCAATGTATCCCACCCCCTCCCGCCCACCCCCCATGCTGCCTTAATAGCAGGTACCCCAGTTTCCTCTCTTTCTCTCTCTGTCTCTCTCTGTCTCTGCATCTCTATCCCTCTTATTTTACACATTGTGGCTAGTCCTGCAGATATTTAGAGCTTATCACTTAAGTCTCTTTGTGTCTATTCAATGGTGAGTTTTAATCTGCCATTACCATTTCCCAATGTGGGTTTTTATTGAGGCTGCTGATATACCTGGTAGGAAAAAACTTCTGCTGCATGTTTTCCGTCATGATCTTCATGATTGTCTTCTTTTCTTTTATTTTTGCAACACACCTAGCAATACTCAGAGGTTACTCCTGGCTCTGCACTCTGGAATCACTCATGCAGTCATCTGCAGTACCCACGGTGCTATCATTCTGTCCCTGATCATCATGATTTTATACAGAAAAATTCAGAATGTCCAGACGGTGATTTCCAAATTTACCCTGTGGATTCTCTGTGACTAATTTGACCCTAAACTTGTAAATAGTTATGTGTGAGTAGTATTGCACTGAGATTCTAATGAGTTCTCTCTTACATTTTACCATGCAGGTAGTATGGGCCAAAAAGTAGGAATGTCTCTCAGCTTATGAATCCCAGTCATGAGCGATCATAATTTCTCAAAAATTAAATTTTATTTCAATAGCAACTGAACCTATGATGGCGCAGGCTCAGGTCACACATGTTTTAGAAACATGGATTTTCTATGACCCATTTCAGCTACCTGTCACAGGGATGCTCTCTATTTCTCTATAGATAGAGTTTGTAATCCCATACCAGATATCTTCATAGCCTTGAACTGACTTGGGTCAGTATGTTTCTATGTGTAGGTGTGTGTGTTTGTGTGAGTTTGTCGCTGGGGAAGGGAGTTGTGTGTGGCAAGGCTCATTCTCAAACTGTGCTAAGGGAACCCAGGTGCCACCACTGGCAATATTCTTCCTCCAGGCCTGAGAGTTCAGTGTTAAGGTCAATCAGTGCAGTGCTATTCAGATCCACTGCTACCGGGGTCTGCATGCCCACCAAGTATATCTGAAGAATAGCTTTCAGTGATGTTCAAGGAACATAATGATCTGGGTTTGGGACTGAGCAATAGCTGACCCTGGTTAGATTCCCGGCATCCCATACGTTTCAGAACCAGGAATAAACTCTGAATAATGCCAGGGTGTGTTACAAAAAAAATTGATAGCCAATGAGATAATAAAAGAGAGCCTTGGGGATTAGAGACCAATGAGATTGTGACTGAATGTCTGGGTGCCCCCCAGGTTCAACCCCTGGCACAAGTCAGGTTCCCCCAAGCACACCAAGAGTAAAAGCAAGAAACCGAACATGATTCTGGAGAGATAGTATGGTAGGTAATTGTTTACCTTGCATGCAGCTGACCCAGGTTCAATCCCTGGCACAATATATGCCCTCCTGAGACCTGACAGTAGAGACCCCTGAATACAAAATCAGAACCAAGGCCCAACACACTAAATTGTGCTACGCAAAGAAAAGAAAACTGCGGTCTGGAGCAATATACAGCAGGAAGGGCATTTCCGGTGCACACAACCCATCCTGGTTTCATCCTGGCATCCCTTACAATCACCCGAGTACCACAGGGAGTAATTCTTGAGTAAAGACCAGAGTAACCCCTTCCCATTGCTTGATCTAACAAAATAAAGATAAAAGAATAGGAAAGACAGGGAGTGAGGAAGGAAGGGAGGGATAGAGTTAGGGAAGGAATGAGGAGGGAAGGAAGATTGCAAAGAGCTTATTAGGAAGTGGAGGTTGTCTTACCATGGGTAGAGTCTCTAAGTCACTGGAATCAGTATGTAGTTTGTTTGGGGCTAGATTCGGCAGTGTTTTGGGTCACATTGTTTCCAGCTCATGGCTCTAGACTCTTTCTTGGCTGGACTAGAGATCCGTGTTTTGTCAAGGCATGAAACCAGGCCTCTGCCATCTAAAGCATTCATCCAGCCTATAGAGCTGTCTCTCTGTCTCCCTTTTTAACTATTTTGAAGATAAATAGGATGATGAGTCATTATTCTATAACTGAAAATAATGTGCTTCACTGATATTGATAAAACCAGCATATTTGGCACAGGAGATGGGTCACTGGGCTCCTTACATGCTCTGCCTGCTGGAGTCCGGCTCCATCCTTGCACTATATAATCCAAAGCATGGAGCTGGAGCTGACCCAAAACAAATAAAAGGTTTGTTTTGGTTTTGGTTTTTTTATTTTTATTTTGCTTTTTGGGTCAAACATGGTGATGCTCAAGAACCTCCAGGTCTTTGCTCAGGAATTACTCCTGGCTAGCACGGTGGATCTTATGGGATGCCAGGGATCGAACCCACGTTGGCCACTTGCAAGGCAAATGCCCTACCCACTCTTCTATCACTCTGGCTCCACGAATAAAAAATTTTAATTAAATACAAATTAAAAATACTCTGGTGACATTGGAAATTCCATTGTTACATAGCATTTCCTCTGAAATTTCTCATTTCAGTGTGATGTAAATGAGATTCCACAAGAAAGGAACCGACACCCACATTCTAATCCGACCTGGTGCTCTAGTGACCTGACTCCCTAGGACATTGAGGTACAGAAAACACCAAACTGCATAACCACGAGCACCTGAGAGAGAGGACTGGAACATTTTCTCAGACCCTGACCTGCCCCAGAGGCACCTAACTCCGCTCCTCTCCTTTCTGGACAACCCTCTGGTGCCAAGCGGGTTGAGCAAGATTACTTGCATCCCAGAGGAAAATGCCAAAGAGGCATCCCTGACCGGTATCGAACCCAGCCGTGGCGGTGAAAGAGCCAAATCCTAACCACTACATTGCCAGGGGAGTGTATGGTACGTGGTCATTGCCCTCCTCCTCTGACACGATGTGCACTGTGCTCAGCCCCTACTGCATTGACCACAGGACAAACTGCAATAGCAGCACCCAGCACAGCTCTCTAGTCAAGGCACCCTCAGCAGCTGGGGAATGTCAGGAAGGGACCCCACGATCTCTGACACAATCAGGGACTCTGAGCTGTGACGGCCTAGTCACACTCATCAAAGGATCCTTCCCAGCCACACTGGCTACAGCCCAGATATTGGCCTGCTGACCCGGCAACCTCCTGCAGCCCTTCCCACCTGCTCCTGCCTATGCTTCTCAGGCGCCTGGAGCTCTGGATTGAGGCTTCTGCCACTATGAATTATTTCCCTGAGTTCCAGACATGCCCAGACACACAGTGGGGACTCTTGTGGGGAACCATTAACCCTTTTCTTCGCCCTCCAGAGACCTGAAAGAAAGCTGTAAATTCTCTTGTGGCATTGGGTGGGTAGAAGAAATTAGAGGGCCAAGAACTAAAAGTGCTTAAAAAGTCTTGAACTCTCAACTTGCAACAAATGTCATCTCTGTCATCTCTAAAACCACGCCCCAGTGTTGATCAAGTGTCCCAAGAAATGCCTTGGCATTGGGGATGGGGTGGAGGCCCTGCCCTGGGAGGCTCATTTCCCGAGTCTGGAGAAGGTTCTTTTCCCTAGTCCTGTTGTCTCTGGGCATGCGGCGGGCAGCATCCACAGCGGAAAAGGGCTCTTAGGGCATCTAGCAGAGGAGTCGCCGGTGTTTCAAAGCAATAGCTGAGAGACACGGGATGGCAACCTGGGCAGCCGCAACTGCCAGGACCCTAACTGACCCTTAGGTAACTGAGTCCACCACGACAAGCACTAACTGCTGTGCAGTCATTGCACGCCTAATTCCTGTGTCAAGCCCCCGTCTCACCTGCTCTTACTCTCAGGGGCGGGGAACCATCAGATCCACTTGAGTCTCCATCCCCAGCTGCCAGCCTAAGTTTAGACCTCCGGGGTGGCTCCTACAGTCTCCCCAACTTCCTTCCTGCCTCATCATCATTTCTTTATCCCGGGGACACCCCTCCTGCTGCTTTTTGGAGCTTCCCAGGGCAGCGTGGGGACAGCGGCCCAGGCAGACTGTCTAGGCAGAAGGGAAGTGTTATCCTCAGGAGGGAGACTCCAGCAGGGCCGCTGGGCTTGAGCTTCCCTCTCTTGCAGTGGTGGTATCCCCAGGCGGCAGGCCAAGGCAGTGGTTCATGTTCCAAGGAGATAGAAATCAAAGTGGCTGAGGAGCAAGGCAGAAGGGGCCAACTGGATGCCCACTTGACTCACACACACAACACACACACACAGAGAAAGAGAGAGAGAGAGAGAGAGAGAGAGAGAGAGAGAGAGAGAGAGAGAGAGCTCAGACCCTGCCATCACCCCTCAGGCTGGAGGAGAATGAGGCTAGGCTCCTGAAGGAGCAGAAGGGGTCTCCATAGAGGAACACTCCACCCCAGAGTGTGGGTTGCAGTGAGCTGCCCAAGGTGAACCACAGCGGCTGAGCACAAGCATGGGGGCAGGGGCAGGAGCCATGTCTCCAATGCATAGGAAATAAGAAGTTCAGTGTGGGACCCTGTTCACTGCTGTTGATAGGTGGGGGAAATCTGAAGCTCAGACTATGTGACTCCAGCAGCTGGCTCCTGCTGAACAAGTCAAGTCAGGGCAGGAACCTTAACCTAGGCAGCACCCACAATGCCCCAGGATACAAGTGTGATCTGACATAAAGTCCAGATTGGGGGTACTTGCTTTCTGCTTCACTGTTTAAAGAAGCCCCACACTTTCTACCATGAAAATTGATTCCAGTGACCAGTTGCAGATTGAAGGACAACCTGGTGTCATTTCCTCCAGGGTACCCTACATTTGGGTTGACTTGGCAGAAATGGCGCTACCTCTGTCCTCGGGCAAAAGAGATTTATGTCCAATGTCCTGCACTGCTTGTGTAAGCTCCTGACCTTTTGTCCCTGAGTTGGAAATGTAAGTAGTAATGTAAGCTGAAGAAGAGTTCTGCTGGCGAAACGGAGGGATGATGGGCAGGTGGGGGGGAACACGTTTCCCTGACAGGGAATTAAACCAGGCTGCAGCGAGGCACTAGACCACCCGGGAAATTGCTTAGTACAGCCTGGCGCCGTCTTAAAGGAAGAAAATAGGGTCTGCCTGCCACCAATTGTTGGGGAAGCCGTTGGCGTCCCCCAACAGTGCTGGGAAGCGAGTTCCCTTCTACCACCGAAGCCTGCAGGGAATGAATAAAAAACTCAGGAATCCGATGCACTTTTAAAAGGGCTTTACTAATACAGGTTCCGATATAAAAATACAAGAGCAGGGAAATCCTCCGGACTCTGGGTTCCCAGGTAGGCCACAGCCACGTGTAGGCCAAGAAGACTGCTATCACGTGTTGAGGCCGAACAGAGAAAAGGAGACGACAGAGAAGCAAAAAGCCAAAGGAAGCCAACATGGCAAAAAAGAGGAAAAGAGAGAGCTTCTTTCTTCTTGCAGCTTATTTTATAGCTAGAAATCCACCCAAACTCCCAGCCAGGCCCATTCTGGGCTGGGCTATCTAGAGATGAAAACAGGAAAATAGCTCTATAGAAATGTAGCAATGTCAGGAGCCCTTCTGGCTGTTTACAAAGACCCAGAGGTAATTCAAAGCCTCCTAGCAGAGCTGGGAGGAACTGTAAGCTAAATGTAACTTCCCTGGAAGGAAGGGTCAAATGCCCTCAGGTAATTTCTCCCAGCACCTCACCTAATGTCTTGAGCCAAGATCTGCCTGGAAATGCCTTTATAGGATAGAGAAGAGGGTTTCTGAGATGGCATGTCTCTGTACCAAAGACTATACTAATGCCAGTTAAATATTTCTCCAAGCCTTCACAAGAGTCTCCTCTACTTTGTGGTAGTATTGTATTTTAGTTGCCTTTGAGTTGTAAGGGAGACATGGTTGCTTGCTTGCTTGCTTGGAGGCAAACAGCATTTCTTTCTGGTCTGATTACTTAGAGATCCGACATGGCCAGGCAAATATGATGGTAAGGTCTAGCTAGTCCCACGGCGGTGCGGTAGCATGAAAGAATATTTCTACCAGCCAGTACAGAACACATGGTCAGATAAACAGCCACATTTAAACTACTCCCTATATACAAAGTGATCTGCAGGAGGCAATCCAGGGCAGATGCAGAGGCTTTTAGGCTTTTAGGTGTCCTGCAACAACCAATCTCATCCTGCCCGTGACAATGCTCACAGTTGATTCCTCTCCTGTACCACCCAGATAGATAGTCTTAGATGATCTTTAGACCCCACAAGTTCCTCATGGGAAGCCATGTGCCCAATTTCAAGGTAGAATCCACACACTTGTCGGGTGTGACAAGGTGTGCCTCTTGTGCAGTAGGCTAAGCGGACATGTCATATGAGGAAGAACATATAATAATATTATTCGAGGCCTCACCGAACTACTTTAAATTGTCTGTCATATATTTTTTCACTTTTATGAACCTATACTACCTGGGAGTGCTTAGAAAATGAAGGCCTATTCTCCACAGTCCTACACAAACAGGCCTGTGGTTCAAAGGAGAGCTAGACAATGCGATGGCTGACACAAGTCCCTGGGCTGCCAGAGATTATGTGGTGGATGGGGTACAGTGTGGTGTAGGTGGACTCCAGAGCATACAGTGGAGTGTAAGGGAACTCCAGAGTTACACCGCTGCAGATACTCAGGACACACCAGGTGCAGGCACAGAGTGGGAGCCTACAACCCTGCAAGGCAAGAACCTTACTTAGCTCTGGGACATCTCTGGGCCCGGAGCAAATGTGTAAAACCACGAAACCGTGTGCTGTCAAACTGTCATGAGCATGAGGCTGATTGTTGCAGAACCCCTCTAAGAGCCTCTGCTTCTGCTCTGAATTGCCTCCCTGCAAATCACTTTGTAGATAAGGGGGTAGTCTAAATGTGGCAGTTTATCTGACCATGTATTTTTGTACCAGCTGGTATAAATATTCTCTCATGCTACCACAATCATAGTGGGACTAGCTTGATCTTACCAGCATATTTGCCTGGCCACGTTGGATCCCTAAGTAATTAGACCAAAGTGAAATGCTGTTTGCCTCCAAGTGAGCAAGCATGGCTCCCTGATAACTCAAAGGCAACTAAAATACAAAACTACCATGAAGTAGATGAGTCTTGTGAAGGCTTGGAGAAATATTTAACAGGCATTAGTATTAGTCTTTGGTACAGAGACATGCCATCTCAGAAACCCCCTTCTCTACCTTATAAAGGCTTTTCCGGGCAGATCTTGGCTCAAGACATTAGCGTATAAAAAGACATTAGGTGAGGTGCTGGGAGAAATTACCTGAGGACGTTTGACCCTTCCTGCCAGGGGAAGTTACATTTAGCTTGCAGCTTATCCCAGCTCTCCTAGGAGGCTTTGAATTATCTCTGGGTCCTTGTAAATAGCCAGAAGGATCTCCTGAAGTTGCTACATTTCTATAGAGCTATTTTCCTGTTTTCATCTCTAGAGAGCCCAGCCCAGAAATGGCTGGGCTGGGGAGTTTGGGTGGTTTTCTAGCTATAAAATAAGCTATAAAATAAGCTGCAAGAAGAAAGAAGCTCTCTTCCCCCCCTTTTGCTATTTCGGCTTCCATTGGCATTTTGCTTCTCCGTCCTCTCCATTCTCTGTTGGGCCTCAACACGTGGTGGCAGCCATCATGGCCTACACCTGGTGGGGCCTACCTTGGAACCCAGAGTCCGGAGGTTTCCCTGCTCTTGGATTGTATATTGGAACTTGTGATAGTAAAGTCCTTTTCAAACTGCACTGGATTCCTGAGTCTTCATCCATTCAACGCCAGCTTCAGAGGTAGAAGGGAATTCGCTTCCCTGGCACTGTTGGGGACCACGGCGGTGTCCCTGACAGCTGATGAGATGAAAGTTACCGGTAAAGAACACAGACACTATTTAGCACCAGAGGTAACTGGGAACACTCAGAGCAGATCAGTCCCGGTCAGCTAAACCGCCTAGTCAGGGAAGCACCTTAGCAACTAAATTCCGCACTGGACGCTTGCTACAACTGGTCTCCCCAAGGCCCAGACTGGACTCGAGTTAGCCCTGGGTGACCACCAGTCTCTGCAGCATTCCTTAGGGGCATCCAGAGCCCAAGATGTACCAGATGTACACTGTGAAGTACCAGATGTGCCAACACAGCACTCTGGGGACATGGACACTTAATCTGGCCCCGGGGCGCCCAGCCTGCTGCTGTCTATGCCCAAGGCCACCCAAAGGGTGAGCACTGCCTCCAGCCTCATGCCTCATCTGCTGATTTCCCTTGGTTCCTAGTGCTCTGCTCTTGCTTCGCCAACCGCACTCCCAGTCCTGGTGCTGTCGGAGTGACCAGAAGGGACAGTGTCTGGCACTCCCCTCACACCACACAGGAGACACAGGGGTGGAGCTAAGTTGCTGTGTGGTTTGCAGGCTGCGGGAGAGTGGTCCGAGGGCTCCCCCTGTGGTCCAGTTTGGCGAGTACAGGTCTAATGCAGGAAACCCAAAAGCTCCTGGTGATCCAGTGCTCAGGCCTACAGGAGACTAGTGGGAGGGTGCAAAGGGCCTTTTGTGAGCGGATGTGTTCTGCTGGCAATCCCAAAATTACACATTTAAGACAAGATTGCTTTCACTCACGGGGCCGGAGTGATAGTACACATTGTTTTCAGTTACGGGCCAGAGCCATAGTACAGCAGATACCGTGCTGGCTCTGCCCACAACTGACCAGGACACCTGCTATAAGCAAGTGCAGGAGTAGCATTACACTGGTGCTTAAGAGTGTTGGCTCTGTGTTAAAAAATAGTATGAGACTAATATTTAAAGCCTGGGGAGCAGGAGGAAGTGTAAGTGGTTGGAATCTACCACAAGCATGTGAGGGTCAGAGGGTAGGTAAGGTAGAGAAGGGACCAGTTTGCCTTGGAAATGGTAATGCTAGACTAGAACTGAGTATTGAAAGTAGGGAAAGGGATATACCTGACAGCCCTTCCGTGTCTATATTGTAAATCACAATGAGCAGAAGAAGAGGGAGAATGGGAAGGTGTCTGCATATAGGCAGGACGGGAGAGGAGAGGCCATGAGGACATTGGTGTTGGGAAATGTGCGCTTGTGGAGGGATGGATGTTGGACACCGTATGACTGAAGCCCATCATAACAGCTTTATAAGTGTCTATCTCACTGTGCTATAAAACGTTTTATAAAGTGTAGTCTCAAAATAAATAAATACACAAGTGTCATCCCTGGGGTCAATCCGTGAGAGGTAGACTCTACCAATGTTGTCTACCTACAGAGGGTATTTCAGCTTAATATGCCAATAGCATATAGCTCTTTTATGTTCCTGGAGCAAAACAGGTGACCTTGGGCTCTACTTGCATGAGACAGGACATATGGAAATGTTACTGGTGCCCGCTTGAGCAATCCAATGATGAACGGGAAGACAGTGATACAGTGATGCCAATAGCTTATGAAGGTAGACACAGAGCTGCTGGGCAGAGCTCCTCTTTGATGATAGACATTGCTCTCAGGTTCTTATGAGTCCCTTGTCAGGTGTGACAAGGTGTGCCTCTTGTGCAGTAGGCTAAGCGGACATGTCATCTGAGGAAGAACGAGTGAGCACAGATGTCCTGCCTCAGGGATGCTGCTTTATTGGCAGATGCCAACAGAGCTGATCAGGGTCTTTGCATTTTAAACCCATTTGCATTGCCTTATGGCTCCTGTGCAAATCAGAGTAGGAGACGCAGAAGTAGGATTGGAAAAGGCTTTTTGATTTTAATAACTCTGGGGATATTGTTATAACTTCTATTATGAATCGAATGCCATCTACTCTGGTCACCATTCCCTTATACCCCACGGGTAATCTTTGTGATACAGGAAATATACCAGAGGAAACCAGCCTGGCTATCATGGAACCAAATCAGCTCTGTAAGATAAAAGGAGGGTCATGCTGATCCACCTTAGGAAGACGAGAAAGACCCTTCTAGTAAAACAAAGGGCAGGGCACAACAAAACCACCTGAAGCAGAGTAGAACAAACCTTGTAGGTATTTGGACATAACCATGAAGTGGCTTGGAGTGCATTGGTCTAAACTTATACTATCCCCCTATGTATGTAAACCCTGCACTGCTTTTATTCTTAGGTATGATTACTGCACCAACCTCCTCTCCACAGTTTTTGCACAAGAGCAACTTTGGTAAAAGGAACTTGTCCTTGTCAATTAGCTTTTTTAGACCTGGGCTACCTGTATTTACCTGAGATTTGCATGTGATGCTAGTTTTTTTTTAATTTTTTATTTTGCAAAGACTGGTCCTTCATGGGCCGCCTTGGTTTTCTGGCACCCTGTGAGGGAGAAAACCTGTGCTTTGAAGAAGCGTCCATCTTGGTGAAAGATCTTAGCCTGAGCACATGATCAGAATAATCTGATCACCAGCTATAGCTCTGGGAGATCCCATCACCTTGGTAGCAGTAGCATAGCTGGTTTAATTATTTTTGATGGGTAAAAGCCTTTTGGAACTGTGCTGAATTTGGGGTTTGTTCATCTGTCGCATCCCCTTGCAGTAAATAGGTTCTTGTTCCCTGATGCATTGGCAGAGATTCTTGGCATTTTGCTGATTTTGAGGTACAATTATTGTCAACAGCAAATTTGTAAATATAGCACTGTTAAATCATGTGCCCTAAAGTATAATAATGAAATAGATAAAAAGAATGTATGAGGGTCTGTCTGGAGGTGCATCATAGTGGAGTCCCTCCATACTTACTATCACCATCGAAAATGACAACATGAAAAGTTTTGGAAGCAACCATCCTAAAGCCTCAGGCAGCATTGCAAATAAACAGTATATATCATAGGTGTCCTCACTCTCCTGAGAAAATCCAACACTTCCCGCATACATAGAAATGGCATATATTTCAAAGCAATAATTCAAAACAGTGATAGGTTAGCAACAATCATACAATAAATTATACCAAGTACTTTAACACTTGATATTGGCACACACCAGCCATCATTCCATCGTTAACACAGACTAGCATAGATGTAAACATGATTGATCAAAATGCTATTTGGAGGTCCTTCCTCTCCAACATCCTGTTGGAAGACACGCCATACTATACGATGATGTGGATATATTACCCAGACGTGAGATGAAATAAGCTCAATGACAACAGTCATTTGATTGAGATGCTGATTAAGCTATTTATACTTTTGTTGTTTTATAACATTTTATTGGTATTTAAAAGAGTGGAAACTTTATTTCCATAGCACAGTGGTTATACATACAATATGGGCTATGTGAAATAGGGAATTTCCTTGTAGAAGTATAAGTAAGATACTTATAATATCAGGGGCATCATTAAAAAGGGGAAATGGCTGCAGATATATCTTTAGAAAGGGCATATTCAAACCATATCAGGCTGAATTTATTATTATGTCTATGATAAGGTATCTTCAAAGAGACACCACATATGTCTCAGACTTCTCGTCATCTAAAAGGGAAGAGAGAAAGAAATCTTGTGTTAGTCTTTCGGGTCCTGCTGGTAGCTAGTTGGAGGGGTAGTAAACGGAGTGGCTAAGTAGAGAATGAGTCAGGAGATATTTATCCAAGCTTCTCTTGAGAAAGAGCTGAAGGGGCTTACCCAGGTTGACTGAGAGGAAAGTTAGGAAGAAGTAATACCTCTGGGACCTACACTGACCCTCTGGAAAGAACAAGACACCTGATATTGACATCAACCCATTGTTACTCTAAAGGAACGTTGCCACTGCAGAGCCGTTGGCCATCGACTTATTATATATGCCACTCAGATAACATCAGTGTCACTACACAATCTTGATTAAGCCTCACACGCATTGTTTGAACAAAAATAAATGTATGCATACACAAACATGTGTATACATATAGATTAGGAGGCAGGACAACACTAGTGCAGGAATCTGGTATGGATGTGCAGATATAATGCTCAGCCAGGCCACCTTGTGCACACACCTCTACTCCCATTCACTGTCCACTCCTGGCTGATGTTTCATCCATGCCCCATAAACTGACAATAACTGATTTGCTGTGAGCTCTTTATTTTGATTTTGCAGACTCCTCTATACAAACAATAAATTCATTTCCAAGACAGTTAAAATAAAAGACTCAAGTGTTTTCATCATGAAAGCCTTGATTTTCTTTCCACATGCAGGCTGTTCACACTGTTCATACTTTAAGAGCAGAGAACCCACATGCTAAAGGTATGCATTGCCAGACGTACACCTTCCTACTGTTCCCCTCAGCACATCTGTATGGACGAATTTGGCCTTTCCTGTATAAGTAAGGAATGAATGATGACAGGAATGAATGAGTAAAAATTACTTCTCACATCTGTTGGATACTGACTTGCCATGTGAGGCCCTCCTCTAGGATACCACTCCTTAGACAGAGGACAGGGCTTGCCCCCTTGACAGGGGCATCAGGGCAGTGACTAGAAAGCCCTTATGCACTAGTTAGATGAAGTACCTCTGTTAACTGCATTGGGCCTGGTGAAGGAACTCGGGAGCTCATCTTCGAGGAACCCATTAGTAGCAGGCTGTGCTGCCACTTCTACGGCAGCAGGCACTCCCCCTCTCTTTGTTTGCAGTCAGGTGGCCTTTCTCACACCTCTCCAGGGGTGAATTACTAGGCGTGTATAACTAAGAATGTGACTGTAAGGAAAGAAGAGATGCAGAGAAGGAACCCAGCGGTATTCAGGGTGCCAAAAAGAGAGACAGACAGGAGTCTTGGCAGGGTTTCACCCCCATGGGAAACAGGTAAGATGAGGCAGCATCTAGAGTTGAAGTGAATAGAAAGCAAGGGGGTGATAAACTTTATTTGCAAAATATACATGGAAGGAATTATCCATCTAAGAGCTCTTGTCATAAAGTCTTTCTTACCCTAAGTGTGGAGGCCTGGGAATCGGCAGGCCAGTCTCCAGTTCCTAAAGAGACGTTTTCTTTCCATAATCTTCTCTTTTATGGAACCAAAAGCAATGCTTTCATCGCTGACTTGGCAGGTAGACTTGGTGGCAAACAAATCCACAAATTCTGATCTCGGATCCAAGCTCAGTGTGCTGACAGTTACTTCGAAAGTCACTTCTGGAAATAAAATAATGCTTACTTGTGGTATTACAGAGTTACTGGTCTACTGATAACTGAGTGCAAGTAAAAAATACAAGAATATCAATCACTAAGTCCATGTGTGAGGTGATGTGAATATTGATGCTTTGGTTCTTTCTCTCTATTGATCTTTATTACACTTTCTTCTTTAATACTGATGACAGGATGGAGTCAGAGAGATGTTATAGTCATCAGGATCACTTGCCTTGCTTGGGGCCAAGTGGGTTCAATCACTAGCACCATACAGGATGCTCGAGGGTCAGCAAGAGAGATCCCGGAACAAAGAGCCACAAGTCAGCCTGAGCACCACTGCATGTGTCAAGAGAGCAAAAGAATGTAGGCAGACAGACAATCAGATAGACAGAGAGACAGATAGACAGACAGACAGATGGACAGTTAGATAGACAGACAGAGAGACAGATAGACAGACAGATGGAAGGACAGATGGATAGATAGATAGCTATTGCCAGAAAACGATTGAATGTCAAAAACAATAAACTTAATTAACAACAATTTTATTACTAATACAATTAAAATTTAAAATAGTTTTAAAGAAACTCGTAAATAACATATTGCATCTGTGTTCATTTTATTGATTTTTCCTTTCAGGAGAAGCTGATGAACAAATAATTCCTCCCTTTCTTTTCTCTAGAATAAATGTTTTTGATTGGCTTTTGCGGTAAGGCCACACCCAGCTATTCACTGGACTAACTGCTGACTATGCATGCAGATAGACCATATAGAATGCCTGCATTAAACCCAAATAAGCGCCGAATAGGCAAAGTGTATCGCTACCGTACCGTTACTCCATCCTATCTCCTATATTTCTTAGTTGTGTCCAAAACTACCATCTGGTTGTGGTTGGAGATGAACAGCAGGAATGATTCCTGCATTGCACCCGACTGACCAGGTCTTCATCTCCGACACTCCAGATGGTATCCCGACATTGTAAATTCTGAATACAGAGCCAAGATAACACCTGAGAATCTCTGGATATGGACAAAAAAGTTTTTTTTTTTTTTAAATTCATCAGGGTAAAAGCGAGTAGAGCATTTGTCTTGCACATGACCGACCCATGTTTGATTCCGGCATCCCATAGCACCGCCTGTAATTCCTGAGTGCACAGCAGAGTATTCCCTGAGCCATACAACCCTGTCTACAGCCATAACACCCTGAACATGGCCGATCTCATCTGATCTCAGAAGCTAAGTTGAGTGGGGCTTGGTTAGTACTTGCTTAGACAAAGTTAAATAAAGTACATCTATCAATGTATAGAGAAGTTAATACAAAGAGCAAGTTTTCAGCATCTCTTCACTACTGGGCTTGTCCCTACCTACCGGCCTCCTATCTAACCTTAACAATTTCAACAGCTCGCACTTGAGACACAGGGTTTTTCACAGAAGGTAGCCTGAGACAGAGATTACTTTGATCTGCATTCTATCTTACAAATATTGAACCAGAAATTTAAATTCACCAGTAGCAATCTCCTGAGCATGTTTTCAGGGTTTCAGATCTCAGCTCTCAGGTTTGTGGGACAGAAGGGAAAGAGGCTTTACTATTCAGTAGGAAATTTAAGGTGGTTTTGCTCACCCTGTGTGCTCACAGAAGAGAAGTCCTCTCGTTCACAACATGTGTCTCTCTGGTATCTGCAAGGCTTATAGGGAAGTGAGAGGTCATTGTTATCAGAAGGCAGCAGGTAGACTTCATCAAGCCTGTACTCGGTATCTTCATTGTCTTCATCACTCACGTTGATGTTAACCATCATGGATTCTGGAGGACTGCTGAAAAAAAGAATGGGATTAGCAAGCAAGGACGATAGGTGAGTTTGATGGCAGACTAAGTAAATAATCATGAGAGTAAGTTCCCATGAATGGACATTTGAAAATGTCCCCTTTACTTTGTTCTGTTTGAGTGAGAGAGACTAAAGGGTACATAAGCAATATAGAAGTGCTTAGTACACAGAGAAGATGGGTATTTTCTGAGAAAGCATCTGTTATCTCAGAAGGTAACACTGTAAGGTGACTTCAAAACTTTTCAACAGCTTTTTATAGGTTCATGCCGCAACTCCATGAACATAGCCTAGCTTAAAAATTAATACTGGAATGATTTGAGTCTTCAAAGTCAATATTACCCTAGAAGATTTGTGAATTTAATCTGGTGCCATTGTTTATCACACCCAGGTCAACATTTCCACACAGGCCTCTGGTGAATGAATCTGGTGCACTGAGTTTTTGATAAACAATATAACTGAGACAAAATTCTGTACTCATTAGCACTGCTGCCGTACTGATGACGTGTCACTAAGTCATGCAATGCCCACTCTTAGGGTTACATCAAAATTGTCCTCCTAAATCACAACTCCTAGCTATGTTAATGAATAGGAATATTTACTACTGAAAGCTAGAACTCAGGATAGCAATGTAACCATTGGGTGAACTCATAATGCTTCCTTAAATTTTAAGATTCCTTTTTCTTCACAGTTACCTGGCATGGAATTGTTCTTCTCTTTTATCCGGAAGTGTCATTTCCTAAAATGAATAAACAACTCTGGTCAATACTGCCTGATACATTTTTTACATTATGATTTTCATGTCTGTGTAATGACAGGGACACCTGCACTTAGATAACAGGATATTGTAAGAGCAGGATACAATCAAATATTATAAGGAATAGATATGAAAACCCACTTGAATTTTTTCATGAATACTGGGAAGTATTTTCTAATTCTAGTTAATCATACAACACAATATCCATGTTGTATTTTGGTGAAATAGTAAACATCTTTCAACAAATCCATGAGCAATAGTTCTCCTGAATTTTCTATGAAGTTATACAATACTTAATTTCTTCTTATTGGATATGCCAGCGGTGTATTTAAAAAAAATCACAGTCAGTTAAGATTATTGGATGGATATCCAGAAATCCATGCGTAAAAATTAATTTTGGCTACTTCAACAACGTCAAAATATTTGACACTACTATTTTACATACTACTTAATTTTGTTCTTGTAAGTAGAAGGCCCTGCCCCTTGAGGTGTTACTGGTGTGGTTGTGGTGTCCATGCATTGGCAGGGGGCAGATAGGAGACAGACTTCTCTACACCAATAACTCTACCTCATGGGCACTGGATGGATGATGGTCTGACATAAAATTAGACTGGGCCCCCTGGGATGAACACAGAGCCACAGCTGAACCTGACAAGCTACCCGTGGTGTATTAGATATGACAAAAACAGTAACAATAATAAACCCCAATCCCTATGAATAAGACGCTACTGGTGCCCATTCGAGCAATTCGATGAACAACAGGAAGACAAGTAACAAGACAAGTGACAAGGGACAAGTGGTTTCACAGAAACAGTGGCCCTGAAGGTATGAGGGAAGTCTGAGCTCTGCAGCATGGAAAATCCTGACCAAGAAAGGGCCTAAGCAAAAAAAATGCACATGATGGCTTCCATGTGTATGTAGTGCAACCCACATTGTGTAGGAGAAGGAAGGGAAAGAGAGGGAGAGAGAAAAGAGATAAAGAACCTGCCATTTAAGCAGGCTTTGGGAGGGGGAGGGAATTGGGGACATTTGTGGAGGGAAATGGGCACTGGTGGAGGGCGGGTGCTGGAACACTAGGTGACCGAGAACTCCAAACATGAATAACGTTGTAATTGTATATCTCACGGTGGTATAATAAAATATTATTTAAAATATAAGTTTAAAAAAATAAGTTCAGGGCTTTGTCCAGTCCCTGCACTTAGGAAATTTGTGGTGCTCCGTGGTGCCTACGATATGCCAGGGTAGGAAACCTAGCAGGCTGCTGTTATGGTAAATATCCACGCAGTGCACTATTGCTCTGGTCCCTAATAGTGATTTAACACCAAGAAGACATGTGAAAGAATTACCCTTAGAGGAGCAGTGTAGAATGTGGAGGTGAGCTGGGGCTCAGTGCAGTGCGGGATGTGACCTACTTACCGGGACTGAGCTGGGTAATGACATGCTCCACCAGACCATGCATTTCCGTCATTTTCTGCCTTAGGGCCTGCACCAGCATAATAGATAAGTCTTCTTTCATTAACACATGAATGCACTGGTGGAGTAGGCAGGAGACATCCCAGCCATTCTGTAACTTTTTTTGCATTATACTATTGCATTTCCTGAGGACACATATTGGAGGATGGTTAGGAATCAAATGGATAAGTGATAGACATAAAATACTGAAAACCTTTCAATGAGTGTTTTTGCACTATCATATGAAACAGAATCCAGTTCATGGGTGATGACTTCAATGAGCAAAGAGAAATCACTAGTACACCACAATATTAGTATTAGAATACTCATTTGTGATCTTCTGATATTGTTCAACTCTTTTGAATCAACTTATAGGATGCATGTGTTAATTTATGTACTTTTTAGTTGAATCATTGGGAAACACAGAGTTACGAAAATTTTCATGATCGGATTCAGTCATACAGTGTTCCAACACCAGATCCTCACCAGTATACATTTCACTCAACCGATGTCCACACTTACCCTCCCACACAACATACCTTTATACTTGCACCACCATCTCTTGCTCACTCACTCTCACTCTCTTTCCCTTCTCTGTGTCTCCTAGGTCTCCTCTATATTGCCCTCTCGTTTGGGCATTATGGCTTGCAATACGGGTACTGAAAGGTGCACATCCCTTTACCAACATTCAACAATCAGTTCTTGTCCAGGTTGAACATTTCCAAGTATTATAATAGAGGTTCCTAGTCTCATGGGACATTTTAACCCTACTGCAATGACTGTCCCTTAATTTCCTCACTATTTTTCTGTAAGTGGGACTTCAATGAAGACCCACATATGAGTAGGAGATAGAGAGAGCAAAGAAGAGAGAGGGAAGAGCAGAAGAGGGGAAGAGATAGTGAGAAACAGAAGCCAAGAAGACAATATTCATAGCTACAAAAGTAACTCAACTTGTACCCAGTCAGTACAGTGTACTAATCAATTTGTCCAACTTAGCCTGTGAACTTCAAACCAGACCTTAAAACGGTCACTAATGATGTGAATACTGATTGGGTTAAGGAGCTCCACAAGTTGTGATTGTCTGAATTGTAGAGAAATATTTGTGTAGCTGTCCCAGCACATAGTTCCTTACCCTGTTCCTGTCTCACTTCAAATATTCTCATGCTCTCCAACCAGAGGCTCACTCACAACCTCCTTATTTGAGCTGCTCCATTAGGCCTGTCTGATCTGCCGACATCTCTGCATACTGCAGCGTCTCTCCTAATATACCTTCCATTATTTCTCCGCAGCCTTCATTCTCTGAGGAAAGAAAAGAGAAACTCCTAATCTGTGGTGTGCTCTGCCTGAAACTGCCGTTTCCCTCAAGGGAGGAGCAGCATTCACCCAACAATGATGAAACCCAAACACTGATGTGTTCTTAATTTCCGCACCTCCATTCCTATATGCCGAACTGAATAGCATTTATTCCTCTTCAGTTTTGAGCTAAATATATAGCCAGTGGTTCCAAAGTCCATGCAGAAACAGTGAAGCCATTTACTTCAGGTAGATGAAGTAACTGAAGTTGCTCTTAGACTTACCTCCTAGCAACATTTGTATTTATATCATCTGAAATTGATTGAGTCACGATAAAACTTACCACGCCTTGTAGGCTCAACAGACAAGTCCAAGACTATTTTAAACTGTACAAATCGAATAACTTGGGGCTGGAGACACCAGAACAGCTTGTCAGGCTATTTACCTACGTGGTCAACCAGGCTTCATCCCCAGCATCCCATTAGTCCATTGACCACAGCCAGGAGAAACTCCTGAATGCAGAGCCAGTAATAAACGCTGAACATCACTGGGTGTGACCCAAAAAAAGAAAAAAAGTATTTCAACCGATCCAGGACACATGGAGGCTCAGCGGTAGATTTCAATTACTCCCGAAAAACTCTGATACATTTGCCAGAATAGAGACAGGAAAAGTGCTACTGTGAGTATGGTAAATAATATATCCAGATAAGGAAGATTCAGGAAAACAGGTCTTCCATGAAATATATTCTTCTGTGACTTTACCACAATATTTTAGAAGTACAACATTCTCTTGTCTCTTACATAAGTATCTTTGTCTAGTACGAGGCCTAGTCTCTGGTATACCCTGATATTTGACATCAAACATGCTACCACTTTGATCAGCTCCCATCTTTAATCAAGGCTGGTATGAATTGAATGCTATTTAATGGAGCTACTATCATACAGTCCTCTATCTATATATATGTCTATATAAACAGTAATACATACAGTACTATATACTGTAGTATATACTACGTTATATATTACATATACCGTAATATCAGTTTGTTAGACCTCAAGACATAAGAATAATATTGTCTAAAACTACTTGTACAATGAGATCTGAGGGAGCTATGAAATTCTAAGATGGAGAAACAGGTGATCAATGAATGAATTCCGAGTTTATCACCCACTCACTGTCGTACTTTCATTCTATGGTTAAAATCATACCCAGGCAGTTTGTGGTGGCCATGAATCATTAGAATAGGGTGGGACTTTGCCTCTGGAAATCACTACCCACAAATACTCCCTTTTGAAGAGGTGGAATGGATATTCCACCCCTTCAAAATGTGCCTCTGTCAAGCAGATGTGTGGAACTATCAGTCTCCCCATTCTTCCTCAATTGGGAGTCAAACCCCTATTGTGTCTCTGCTCAAATATGAGCAGAATGACGTTGACTTTGATAAAGGGAGTCAAAGATCCATCTGTGGAGATTTTC
The DNA here is from genome assembly GCA_021461705.1 of Cryptotis parvus. Classification (NCBI taxonomy): domain Eukaryota; kingdom Metazoa; phylum Chordata; class Mammalia; order Eulipotyphla; family Soricidae; genus Cryptotis; species Cryptotis parvus. The sequence continues at coordinate 29,098 of JAJIBD010025239.1, forward strand.
GTTTCTCAGAGGGAAGGCAGCCCATCATCTCTGGGGATCGGGACCCTGTGACACTTACTATATTTCTGCAGTTGGTTGGCCAGAAAATCGGCCGTAGCTTCCAGAAATAATCAATTTCTGGTTGAGGTCTCTCAAGTCCTGCTTACATTGTGCCAGCTGAGAGCCAAGCTCCTGGTTCATTTCCAGGAGGGTCGACGACGCTGCCTTGGCCTCATGCAGAGGGCTAAGAGAAACCGCCATGCTGTCGTGTAGCAGAGATGTTAGGGGAGGGACTGTGGAATGAAGCCCCAGATGCGACTGGTTAAAACACAGAAACATGAATGAAACTGATTTCTGCAGGACTGAGGGGGTGAAGATTCAAGAGCTTTGTACTTACACTTGGAAAAGACTTGCTAATCACAACACTCTAGAGAAACAACCAGTACAAGGCTTAAGTCTCCGGAGTTCAGTCACAGACACTGTCTGTACTCAGACTCCAGTTAAACGGGGACCCGCTTTGCCTGCTATAACAGACGAGAGTCCACTAACCGACTTGGAATCTTGAGAGGAAATAAAATCCTAGAAGCCCCAGCCTTCCAGTTTCCTAGGCACCCCTGATGACCAAGGTGCCCTCCCTCCTCTAATTGGTCGAATCAGTAAACAGCACCTGCTCGGGGGCCATTTTCTCTTCATGTCTTCATGTGTGTTTAAACCACAAAATTAGCCCTTCTTAAGTTCTTTAAACATGAATTTCATGATTCCTTCTTACATGTATTTCAAACACATAAGAAACAAAAACCTAGAGAGAAAATTTTCCTGCACAATATCTTGCTTCTTTTTCTTTAACTGAAGGAAATTAGCTTGATTTGGAAAATTTAAGGAAAGCAAGAAAATTGGAAGCCACACTGAACAGCTCGTAAAGTAGTGTGTGGAGAATCATCAAGTTTGATTTTCTTATTCACAGTCATTAAGTCACCCACCAACTTTCTTAGTTTGTTTATTTGTTTCAGTGAAGTAGAATAGGGGTGATCATATGGTCAGCTAAGCACTTCCAGGAGTAATTCCTGAGTGCACAGCCAGGAGTAATCTCTGAGCATTATGAGGTGGGAAACAAAGTGCAAAAACAAGGGGGTGGGAGTGAATTGTTTTGTTTAATGTTTTAGTTGTGGGTGTATGGTGTTGTTTAGAGGTCACACCCACAGTGCTCAGGGCTTATTGTTGGTATTCAAGGATGCCCTCCTGCTGATGCTTAGGGATATTCCAGAGCTAATGATCCAGCCTGGGTGGGCTGTGTGCGAGGTACAAGGCAATGGCCCTGCCTGTTGTGCTCCAGTCAAATTCAGGTCTTCCTTTTCCTTTCTTTTTGGGTCACACCCAGCAATGATCCAGGGTGACTCCAGGTTCTGCACTCAGCAATGAATCCTAGCAGTGCTGGGAAGACCACATGGGATGCCAGAGATCAAACCTGGATCGGCCAATGCAAGGCACGCACCTGCTGCTCTATTATCGCTCTCTCCCTCCTGTCATATTCTTATCATGTCCATTAGACTCCAGGGAGCTTTTGTTTTTTCTGAGTTATCCATTGTTCTCTGCATCCTCCCTTGATCTCCACATTTGCCCACCAACTTTTGAAATAACAACAATTCTGAAGACTTCTACTGAAGATAATAAAAGTACATAAACATCGTAAGAATTATGTTTCCAGGACTGGGGAATTGGTTTCAGTGTTTAGGGAGCCTACCTTGCACCTGACTGACCCATTTTTGATTCCTGGTATCCTATATATTGTCCTGAGCACCACCAAGACTAACTTTCAATGAAGATCCAGGTTCAACCCTGAACATCACTGGAGGTGGCCAAAATATCAAGAAAAACAATTTACTTTATTAAACCTTTGAGATTCCGTCTATATACCTGGTAACTCTGGGGCCATTGCTACTTCTAAATCTTGATTGGTGGTAGATAATACATCTTAGTTATATATGCAGTAAGTCCATGTAAAGTGACTTAGGAAAGTTTTTGAAAGCTGGAGAGAGTGATCACCTAACCTATATCTCAGCACTAGGAGCAAGATACAGCTTTCCTCACCAGGGGCTTTGAGGGTTGTCCTCTAGAGGATTAGTATCTTCTTTTTCTTTCTTTTGCTTTTTGGGTCACACTCAGCGATGCTCAGGGGTTACCCCTGGCTCTGCACTCAGGAAATACTCCTGGTAGTGCTGTGTGGTCCACATGGGATGCTGGGGATCGAACCCAGTCCAGCATGGGCCGGCCACGTGCAAGGCAAACAGCCTACCCGCTAGGCCATTGCTCCGGCCCATGGATTAGTAACTTCTGTAGAGCTATTCAGCAAAGTATACTGAATGACATGTAAATGATCATGCAATACTGAGCATTATTGTCAGATTATTAGAAATAACATTGGACAGACTTCATTTTAGAAAATACCTATTTTATTGGGGGCTATCATCAATGCAGTAGGTAGAGCATTTGCCTTACATGCAACCAAGTTGGGAGTAATCTTTGGCATTCCATATGGCCTCCCAAGACCTGCCAGATATGACCAAAACACACAAGCAATTTTATGGATTGCTGTGCTTTGTCTTACACTATTCTTGATTCTTTTTATTCTGTGTACAAAATCCCAGTACATAAACCATCACCAGTGTACCCCGGAAGGAAATTCCCTTTAGTTTCAATCCCCCAAATCTAAACTCAATTGTGTGGCTCAATTCTCCCACTGTGTTGCCTTTGGCCCTATGTTATTCTATCACTGTCTATCTTTAAGATCCACAAATCAGAATTCTGTGTCTGTACTTTCTTCTCACTGACTTCATTCAGTAGGATGTTCTCTAGTTCCACACATATCTATTGCAGATTACTCGATTTTGTTCTTTCTAGAGCTTAGAGGAGTCCAGTGTTTCTCTATTCAGTATTGAATCCAGTCATCCATAGTTGGGCATGTGGGGTTTTTACATGTTTTGACTGTTGGACTTCGTGCTGCAAGGAAAACAGATGTGCATATGACCTATCAGAGAAATGTGGTTTTTTTTTTGTGGGCGTGGGGCTAGACTCCAAGAGTGGTAACACTGGATCATTTAGGAGTTCTGTTCCTATTTGTAAAAACTCACTTTAATGCTCACCATAGCAGCAGAACCACACATTCCCACCGCAGTAGATGAAGATTCACTGGCATCAACACGAGGTTTTTGTAGACTTTCTGATATATGCCATTCTACCTGGCATGAGATAATCTCTCAATGTTATTTTGATTTGTGTCTCTCTAACCATAAGTGTTGATAAGCACTTTTCATATTCCTATTGACCATCCTTATATCCTTATATCTTCTTAAGGAATATGCCTGTCTCCCTCACCACCTCAGAGGTGGGGTCAAACACATTTGTTATTCTCAAGTTTTGTGAGTGCTTGATAGGTCTTGGGTATCAGCCAAGATCTATCAAGATCCTGGATATTTATTCATATCACTGTTCCTTAAAGTATCCTCCATAAAATACTGACTTTTCTCAGCACACTAAGAAGTGCCTTATAGTTAAACCATCTGGTCTCCTGGAGGTCCAGTTAACTTTTTTTTTTTAAATTTTTTTTTTTTTTACAATTACAAAGATATACAATTAAAAAAGTTCATATTTGGGTTTTGGTCATACAGTGTCCCAGCACCCATCCCGCCACCAGTGCCCATCTCCCACCACCAACGTCCCCGGTTCCCTCTCCCCTCCCCCACCCCCTCCTACATGGCAGGTTCTTTTATTTCTTTCCGTTTCTCTCTCTTTCTCTTTTCCTTTCCCTCCAGACTATGGATTACAGAACATACATTAAAGGGTTGTCATGTGTATCTTTTTGCCTCTATTTAATGCTCAGTTCTAGGTTGGCATTAGTACCCTCGACTGACTGTGTCTTCTAGCTGCTTGTAGAGCAGAAAAGATTTCCAGTTCCTCCCAAGAGAAGGTGTTACTATCCATGTCAAGACACTTGGTGCTGTAGAAATGTGCATGACTAATAGTTCTTCTCTTGTGTGTCGTTTAGAGGATATTACATTCTAAGATTTCTAAACGCATTGTACTGAGCCAGATATAATAAGAGCCAAATTAGCACAAAAAAAGAACATTTTACAGCATCAAGCTTATTCTACAGTGAAAATACTTGGAAAGATTTTTTTTGATTGACTCATTATATTTTATATCCAGAACTTTGTTCCCTATTGGGTGTCAGGAGTCACCATTAAATGTATACCCCAGGTCATTCAGAATTACCTCGGTGCAGTTAACTCCATCCTGTACGCTCTGTTTTTATTTTCAGCAAATAAATTAAGAGGAAGTGATTTTCACATATAAACACTTAGTTGTACATTCCAAAATTATAAATATATATATATACACATATATATATATATATATATATATATATATATATATATATATATATATATATCACTGTATCACTGTCTTCCCGTTGTTCATCAATTTGCTCGAGCGGGCCCCAGTAACATCTCCATATGTCCTGTCTCATGCTAGTAGAGCCCAAGGGCATCTGCTTGCTCCAGGAACATATATGCATATATATTGTATCGTAATGGTATATTTTTTTTAACTTATCTCGTTTGTCCAAGGCTCTGTTTTACTCTTAAATAACGGCTCTTTCACACCATGGCGTGCTGATATATGCTGATCCATGCAGCTTAGAGATATGCTCTGCCAGGAGGAAAAAGGCAGGCACTAGGCTCAGAGAATCCTCCACTCTGAATTCCTCCTCTCTAGTCCCATGGAGCCATCCCTCATTATACCCCAGGTGTTAATGGAAAACCCAGAGATTGCTGCATTTCCCTCTGGGGTGGGGACTCTGTTAAGCTGATACCCTGTGGCGCCATCCAGAGGTTGCTGCATTTGTAGTATGCTGTAATTTTGGCTGTAGCTTGAACAGGTGCTGTTTTTTGTCTTTCTGTGTATTGGAATCCCTGAGGAAATATATTAGCTTATATTTAAGGAACATAATGGCAAGTTCTAAAGTTTTGGGTGGTTTCTTTGGTCCTATTTACTTATTGGACAATGCCAGCTATGCTCTGGGGTTACTCCTGGCTCTGCACTCAGATATTACACCTGACCTTGCTCAGGGGACTATATTGGATGCCAGGGATTAAATATATAGATGCCACCGAATTGGCCGCATGGAAGGTCCACATTCTGTCCAAAGGGCTATCGCTCCAGTACCAGTTCTAACGTTTTTGAAAAGGATTTTATTGAGAATATCATGGTATTATATTTAGAAATATGGATGTTCTGTGACCCCTTCCAGCTAGCTGTCACCTGAATCTTCTCTCTTACTCCATAGATAGAGTTTGTAATCCCATACCAGATGTCTTCACAGCCTTGAGGTACAATTCAGTGAGTATGTTTCTAATTTGTAGGTGTGTGAGTGTGTGTGTGGGGGGTTTGGGAGGGAGGGAGTTGGGGGGTGGCAAGGCACGTTCTCAAACTGTGCTAAGGGAGCCCAGATGCCACCACTGGCAATATTCTTCCTACCTGGCCTCACAGTTCAATGTTAAAGCCAACCAGTGCAGTGCTGTACAGATTTAGTGGTACCGGGTCTGCACATCCACCAAGTATATCTGAGCTATAGCTTTCAGTGATGTTCAAATGACATAATGATCTGGGGTTAGGGCTGAAGTGATAGCACAGTGGATATGGTGTTTACCTTGCATGAGGCTAACCCCAGGTTAGATTCCCGGCATCCCATATGTTCAGAACCAGGAGTACCCCCTGAAATATGCCAGGTGTGGTACAAAAAAATTAATGACCAATGAATAATAAGAGAGTGCCTGGGAGATTAAAGACCAATGAGATAATGACTGAGTGTCTGGAGGGTTAAACCCAAGCACTTCAGGTTCAACCCTAGCACATCAGGTCCCCAAAGCACCATCAGGCATAAGAGCGAGAAACTGAACATAGTTTTCGAGAGATAGTACAGTGGGTAACTGCTTACCTTGCATGCAGCTGACCCAGGTTCTATCCCTGGAAGAAAGGAAGGAAGAAAGGGAGGGAGGGAGGGAGGAATAGAGGGAGGGAGGAGAGGGAAGCAAAGAAAGCCTCTTCAACAAACGGTGCTGGGAAAACTGGGCAGCTACGTGTAAAAAATGAACTTAGACCTCCTTCTAATGCCATACACAAAAGTCAGATCAAAATGGATTATAGATCTCAACATCAGACATGAATCTATAAGGTACATCGAAGAAAACATAGGAGAAATTCTTTACGACATCGAAACTAAAAGTATCTTTAAAGACGACTCACCACTGACCAAGCCAATGGAAACAAAGATAAACAAATGGGATTATATAAAATTAAAAAGCTTCTGCACCTCAAAAGAAACGGTGATCAAGATACAAAAGATAATCCACAGAGTGGAAGGATATTCACCCAATACTAAAACTAAAAGTATCTTTAAAGATGACTAAAAGTATCTTTAAAGATGACTCACCACTGACCAAGCAAATGGAAGCAAAGATAAACAGATGGGATTATATAAAATTGAAAAGCTTCTGCACCTCAAAAGAAATGGTGATCAAGATACAAAGACAATCCACAGAGTGGGAAAGGATATTCACCCAATACCCATCTGACAAGGGGCTAATATCCACGATATTTCAGGCACTGGTAGCACTTTATAAGAAAAACACAGCCAACCCCATCAAAAGATGGGGAGAAGAAATGAACAGAAGCTTCCAAAAGAAGAAATTTGAATGGCCAAAACGCATATGAAAAAGTGCTCTTCATCTTTAATCATCAGGGAGATGCAAATCAAAACAACAATGAGGTACCATCTCACACCACAGAGACTGGCACACATCCAAAACAGCAAGAACAACCAGTGCTGGTGTGGATGTGGGGAAAAAAAGGGACTCTCATCCACTGTTGGTGGGAGTGCCGACTGGTCTAGTCCTTTTGGAAAACAATATGGGCATTCCTCTAAAAGCTAGATATAGATCTGCCATTTGATCCAGCAATAGCACTCCTGGGAATATACCTGAGAGACCGAAAAACACATAGCAGAAACACTATCTGTATTTCTTTATTCATATCTGCACTCTTCACTATAGCTAGAATCTGGAAACAACCTAAGTGACCGAGAACAGAGGACTGGCTAAAGAAACTGTGGTCCATCTACACTATGGAATACTATGCAGCTGTCAGAAAAGACAAAATTATGAAATTTACCTGAAAGTGGTAGGACATGAGACTATCATGCTGAGTGCAATTAGTCAGAAGGAAAAGGACAGATATAGAATGACTGCATTCATTAATAGGATATAAATAGATGCCAGTGTTTTACTAAATGTAGTAAATGGTAATGGCAGATTAAAACTCCACATCCACAAAGAGACTTAAGTGATAAACTCTAAATATCTGAAGGGCTAGCCACAATGTGTAAAAGAAGAGGGAGAGAAATGCAGAGACAGAGAGAGAGACAGAGAGAGAAAGATAGGAAACTGGGGTGCCTGCTATTGTGACAGCCTGGGGGCGGGCTGGAGGGGATGGGGTACATTGATGGTGGAAATGGTGCACTGGTGGAGGGATGAGTGCTGGAATACGGTATTACCAAGAACCAATTATGAACACCTTTGTAATTGTATGTCTCACGGAGGTATAATAAAAAAATTAAATTTAAAATAAACTAAAATCACCCTCAGTGGTCTGTGGGTTTGTGGTCTTGGCTTGTTTTCCTCAGGATACTGCATAATGCAAATAATTCAGAACTAGACAATGAGTGTTCTCTCAGCGCACAACTAGAAAATAATTCAGTTGTCCAGCAGTCGTGGTTGCTTTCAGGCATTGGACCCATTACGCAGCCCAGCAGACATGGAGTAATAAAATTGGAAGAAACATACATACAAACACACACACACACGCACACACACACACGCACGCATGCATGCACGCATACAGTCATTCAAGTTTTGAATCTGAATTCATAACTTGGCATTGAGGAGATCAGAGTCATCTTCAGGACGACAGAAGAATGCTGGTTGTCACAGTGATGACAAGTAGGCAGAGTAGTGGGTGGCACTGACTCCCTGCAAAGGGCTGGGAAGTGAAGACTTTCTGGGAGTGTCTGTGCTCTGATGGCATTTGTGAATGTTCATGCACTGAAGAGATGAGCCATTTCTCTCATCAGAATTGGGGAAACACCCCCTGGGGACCTGAGAGAAGGTGTTGGTAGTTTCTGGTAAGCGAGATGTCCTCTCAAGCACCCAAAAGGCCCCCAGAGTTGATCAAGTGCCCAGAGAAACGCCTTGGATGTGGGGATGTGGTGGCGGCCCTGCCCTGGGAGGCTCATTTCCAGAGTCTGTCAGCCCATGTGGAGCAGCTCATGGAGTCTCTGAGGAATTGACTGATCCCAGGTTGAGACCAGCACAACTTCTAGGGTAAATCAGTCTTGTGAGGGGAAGCCATGCTGGTCAGAATTGGAGCAGGGATTTTGGGCTCCTCCCTCTCCATTGTTGTGGGCGTGGCTGCAGGCTTGCAGCCTCCACAACCAGATGAACCCGACAAGGGACAGACCAGAAGCACACTGTGGCAGTTTTCAGCTGTGCAAGAGGCTTAGATAACAACACAGGCTAGGACCAGGAACTTCCTGTGATCTTTCACATCTATACACCATAATGATCATAGGAGTTGTTGTAACAAACTGGGGAGGTTGATGGGGAATGAGAAACTATATCACGCTAGAACTCACTACTGAATATACACATAGAAACTTGATTCAAAAAACCATAAGGGAGTAACAAAGTGTAAGAGAGAGAGGGAGAAAGAGAGAGAGAAATACAGAGACACAAAGAGAGAGAGAAAGATAAGGTGCCTGCTATAGGGGCAGGCTGGGCTTAGGTGGGAGGGTGCGTTGGGACATTATGGTCGGAGTGGGACACTGGTGGAGAGCTGAGTGCGGAACATTGGATGACAGAGGCCCAATTGAGAACATCCTGTAATCGTGTATCTCAGTGGTATAATAAAAGTTCTTAAAAGACAGAGACATTTATTGGAAACCAGGTTTGGAGCCCGGATATCCAAACCTGTGCAACAGGATGAGTGACACTTTCTTATCTGCCTTTGGTTCAGTGACTTGGCGTTTAGGTGAAAATAAAAGAGGTTGTTAGAAAAGGGGGAAACTATCACACCATATTATGTCTCTCCTTCTAAGCATGTCCTTTATGATCTCATGCTCACACAATACCCCACACTGTCGCAGATGCACTGTTGACACCCAAGTGCCACAACAAAGTGTGCAATGGCTGTTGAACAAAATTTAGCATAGGGCATATCAGCCAAGTTGTGAAAACCTGTTGTCTATTGCAACAAGGACCATGATTTAAGCAGGGGCAAAGGTCAGCTAGAGACAGGTTTTAATTAATACCCTCTAAAAGGGTCTTCATGTTGTGCTATTTTGTCTGAGCACTTCTGGTTATGTGCAGTAAGAAACTGGTTATGTGTCATGCAAGTGAATTCCCTTGGAGTTGCCAGTCAATTTATAGCAGGAGGTGGAATTAGCTGGGGCCATAGCACCAGACTGAAGGACCAAGTGGATAGTGGTGAGAAAGTGTAGGCACTGGGGACCTTGGATGTGGCCACCCTGTGTAGGCACGTATTCAATCTCTGGAATCCCATATGGTCCCCCTAGCACCGCAAGGAGTAATTCCTGAGTTCAGAGACAGGAGAAACCCCTGAGCACTGCCAGTGTGACCAAAAAAAAAAAAAGAGTGTAGGCACAGTAATATTAGTGTGGATAATCAGTATGCACAGATTTATACATAAAATAATTTCTAGGAGATAGACTGTGGTTTATGTAAATAAACATATGTCAGGGTACATCAGGGTCCCCAACAGTATTGGGGTTCAGTGAAAACCCCAGCTATGTCCAGAGATGACAGTTGTTCCCCTCGATTCCTGGTTAAACAAATACACCACCTGCTATAGAGAGTCTGAAGCTCTCCTTTAATTTGTCTTCTCTCACTCCTCACTCCACCTCACCCAGGAACTCACTATAGAAACCTCTCTCTCTCCCAGCAAGTTATCCAGTGAGGACCTCTACTCCCAGCAGACTGTGGAGTAGGCCCCTGGGGTCCTCTCCTGGGGCCTTTTAGAGCCACACCTCCAGCCACAGTATCCTGGCCTACTAACCATTTTTAACAGTTTTCTTAACTGTCACCTGCAGGGAGTTATACACAGCTCATTTTATTTCCACATTCTGAAGAGGCTGAACATCCTTAGACAGTATACAAATGTAAAGGGCACTATGGCAATGGAAGAAAATGAGAGCATGTATGTAAGATGAGTTTAAAAAGATGTTCTCTGCTGCAGCAAAGAAGTTGATGTAGGTACGTCAATGTAAGCCATGTGCCAGGGCAGTGAGATCAACATGAAAATGGTGTGACCTTGGACTAGGAATGGGATCAAACTCACTGATTTTTAAAAAATGTGTTTAATGTCAGTCTGAGACCCTGGTTCAAATCAATCTATTAGTATTGCATCTAACCATCAGAGTGGGCTTTATTCAGCTCACTTTCGTGTGTAAGAAATAAGACTGTATTGGCTACATGAAAGCACAGTTGTACACTCATCAGTATGATTTCATTTTCAATGCTGGATTGTTCTAAACTGAAGATATTTCCAGACTACTCTTCAGACTCACAGACTCCTCTTCTGTCTGGACTGCCGTTACAGCCTCCTCCATAGCACACTGTGCCAGAAGGAAGAGAGACAAGAGTGAACGCAGTGGATCTCATCAGTTACTGTCCTGAATTTTCTAAAAGGGAGCCTTAAACCACATGGAGATCTGGGAATTCACAGCATCTATCTAAGTGATATAATTAGACTGCAAGTGATCATGGGGAAAGTTAAGCGAATGTTTGATGCACTAACTACAGAACTTCTCTTGAGACATTAGACTCAAGTTTCCAGTATGGTACAGCCGGAGACACAAACTACACATGAAAAACCATACCAGAATTATCGCTGTCTAAGTCATCTTAAAATATAAGTAGCAAGGGATTCTTGGTTGGCTGACTGAATTGAACGGATTCCTCACATTTGCACTGGCAGCATTCGGGACTTACTTGGTCACATGTCGTGTTCTAGCTGATGCTCTCTACATATTTTGCCCATTTCCCTCTATATTGTTCCTTACCTTGTTTTCTTGATTTCACTGCTTCTTTTACACTGTGGTCTTCTTCATTCACTGTATCACTGTATCACTGTCTTGCCATTCATCATCTGTCTTCCAGTACTCCACAGCACTCGTAGAGCGTCTTCTCCTTAGTCCCACTGAGCCATTCTACTTGTATCACGGCCCAAGTGTGATCTCAAGGTTTTGGATTATGTTGTTTTCTTTTGTTTCAGGACCACCACTGGTGGTTCTCAGGACTGACACTTAACACCTAGTGAACACTGTTGTGGGACTCAGGGTTCAAAGGAAGAAAAATCAGGTCAGACACATACAAGAGAACAATCTGACTGCTGCACTGTCTCTATGGTCCCTGTAACAGTGCTTTAAATATATGTTTGGTGACTGACCACACAAAAAATATATGTGTGGTGACTGACCACACTTAGGAATTACTTTTTTGGTGCTCTGTGGTACCTAGGATATGCCAGGGTAGGAAACCTAGCAGGCTGCTGGCATGGTAAATATCCACCCAATGCAGTATTGCTCATGGTAAATATCCACCCAATGCACTATTTAAATGCCAAGAGGGCTTGTGACAGCATTACCGTTAGAGGTGCAGTGTAGAATGTGGAGGTGAGCTGGGGCTCACTGCAGTGGGTGGCGTGACCTACTTACTGGGACTGAGCTGGGTGATGACATGCTCCACCAGACCCTGCATTTCCATCATTTTCTGCCTTAGGGCCTGCCCCGGAATGGTGCGCAAGTCTTCTTGCTTAAGTACATGAATGCACTGGTGGAGTAGGCAGGAGACATCCCAGCTATCCTGTAAGTTTTTGTGCATTATACTATTGCATTTCCTGAGGACACATATTGGAGGATGGTTAGGAATTAAAATGGATAAGTGATAGACATAAAATTTTGCAAAGGTTTCAATGAGTGTTTTTGGAGCACCATATGAAACAGAATCAGGCAAATGGAAATGACTTCCATTAGCAAATAGAGATCAGAGTAGTACAGCATAATATTAGAATACTCATTCGTTATGTTCTGACATTGCTCAACTACTTTCTTTTTAATCAACTTATAAGACTTGTCGGTTAACTTATTTACATTTTATTTGAATCATTATGAGATACATAGTTACGAAAATTTTCATGATCGGATTCAGTCATACAGTGTTCCAACACCAGATCTTCACCAGTGTACATTTCAAACAACTAACGTCCACCCTTACCCTCCCACCTCCACCTAACACTATACTTGCACCTCCTCTCTCTCTCACTCACTCACTCTCTCACTCTCTCCCTCTCTCGCTCCCTTTCTCTCTCTGTCTCCCGAGGTCTCTTCTATATCTTCCTCTCATTTGCGCATTATGGCTTGCAATACAGATACTGAAAGGTTATTATCCACATCCCATTACCAACGTTTAGCAATCAGTTCTTGTCCAAATTGAACATTTTTATGTATTATTCTCATAGAGGTCCCTAGTCTCATGGGACATTTTAAACCTATCAATGAATGTCCCATATTTTCCTCACTTCTTTCTGTAAGTCAGACTTGAATGAATACCCACATATGAGGGAGAAAGAAGAGCAAAGAAGAAAGAGGGAAGAGCAGAAGAAGGTAAGAGAGAGAGAAGCCAAGAAGACAATATTCATAGGTAAAGAAGTAACACAACTTTTGCCCCCGTCAGTACAGTTTGCTGATCAATTTGTCCAACTAAGTCCTGTGAACTATAAACCAAATATTAGCACTGTCACTAATGATGTGAATACTGATTGGCTTAAGGAGCTCAACAAGTTGTGATTGTCTCAGTTTTAGAGAAATATTTGTGTAGCTGCTCCAGCACATAGTTTATTCCCCTGATCCTGTCTCACTTCAGATTCTGATGCTCTCTAACCAGCCGCCCACTCTCAACTTCCTTATTTGAGCTGCTCAGGTAGTCCTGCCTGATCTGCCAACTTCTCTTCACACTGCAGCTTCTCTGCTAATACTGATTCGATGATTTCTCTGCAGCCTTCGCTTTCTGAGGAAAGACGAGACACTCCTAATCTGTGGTGTGCTCTGCTGAAACTACCCTTTCCCTCAAGGGAGGAGCAGCATTCATCCAACAATGATGAAAACCCAACACTGATGTGTTCTTAATTCCGCACTTCCGTTCCTCCATATCCAGCGAAATAACATTTATTACTCTTTGTAATCATATAAGAAAGTTGTTTTCAGGACTGAGGAAATTGTTACAGTGTGTAGAGAGCTTACCTTGCACATGGCTGATCCATTTTTGATTCCTGGTATCCTTTATTGTCTCCCAATACCGTCAAGACTAACTTCTGAGTAAAGAGCCTGGAACAACCCTGAACATTACTGGATATGGCCAAAATATCAAGAAAAACAATTGATTTCATTAAATTATTGAGATTTCATCTAATTGCCTGGGAACCTGGGGCCACTGCCACTTGTAATTTTCTAAACTTGGGGCCAGAATGACAGCGTAGTGGTGAGGCATTTGCCTTGCATGTGGCCTATCCTATTCAGGTTGATCACTGCCTGTATATGGGTCCCTGAGCTCCTCCAGGAGTAATTCCTGAGTGCAGAGCAAGGATTAACCCCTGAGCATTGCCAGGTGTGACCCCAACTTAAAAATAAAGAAATAAAGAAATACATACATACATACATACATACATGCATACATACATACATACATACATAAATGACTATTCTTTTTCTTTCCTTTTTATCATTTTTATCTAATGTAACTATGTTTGGTATTTCATGATTACACTAATATTTTATTTTAATTTTGGGGCCACACCTGTCAGTGCTCTTTTATGGCTCTTTCCTGGCTATGGGATTGCTTCTACCAGGCTCAGGGGACAGAAGATGTTGCTGGGGATCAAAGCCAGAGTGGCTGGGGGCAGCATAGCAAGTTCCCTGCCTTTACCCTTCACTGCTACCCCATTACTATTGAAAGGTTTTATGCCAGCTCTAAAGGATTTATCCAGTGACAAACTTGATTGAAGTTGTTCTGTACATAAACTTCAGTATACTACTTATAGTGACTTAGAAGCCTGATGCTACTTTTTCCTGTTCATTCCATTCACCCTCACACTTTGTGCCTTACTTCTCACTGACTTCACTCTCCTTTCTGGACTAGCCCCTGGTGCCAAGCAGGTTGAGCAAGATTACTTGCATCCAAGAGGAAAATGCCAAAGTGGCTTCCCTGACCGGGAATCGAACCCAGCCGTGGCAGTGAAAGCACCAAATCCTAACCACTAGATCCCCAGGGAGGGATATGCTGCGTGGTCACTGCCCTCCTCCTAGACAAGATCCTCACTGTGCTCAGCCCTTCCAAGCACACGGGACAAACCGCAGCAGCAGCACCCAGCACAGCTCTCCAGTCAAGGCACCCTCAGCAGCTGGGGGACGTCAGAAGGAACCCCGCGATCTCCGACCCCATCAGGACTATGAGCTGTGACGGCCTAGACACACTCATCAACGGATCCTTCGCAGCCACACTGGCCACGGTCAGTTCCTGGCCTGCTGCCCGGCAGCCTCCTGCAGCCCTTCCCGCCTGTTCCTGCCTACGCTTCTCAGGCGCCTGGAGCTCTGGATGCGGCTTCTGCCACTAGGACTTATTTCCCTGAATTCGGCCATGCCCAGACACACAGTGTGGACACTTGGGGAAACCATTTACCCCTTGATCTTCCCCCTCCAGAGACCTGAAGAGAAAGCTGTAAATCGTCTCCTGGCGTTGGGTGGGTGGAAGAAATCAGAAGGCCAAAAATTAAAAATGCTTAAAAGTCTTGAACTCTCAACTTGCCACCAATGTCACCTCTACAACCACGCCCCAGTGTTGATCAAGTGTCCCAAGAAACGCCTTGGCATTGGGGATGGGGTGGCGGCCCTGCCCTGGGAGGCTCATTTCCCGAGTCTGGGAAGGTACTTTTCCCTAGTCCTGTTGTCTCTAGGCATGCGGCGGGCAGCATCCACAGCGGAAAAGGGCTCTTAGGGCATCTAGCAGGGGAGTTGCCGGTGTGTCAAAGCAACAGCAGCGAGACACTGGACGGGAACCTGGGCAGCCGCAACTGCCAGGACCTTAACTGGACTCAGGTATTGAGTCCACCGCGACAAGCACTAGCTGCTGTCCAGTCATCGCGCGCCTAGTTCCTGCCTGCGCCAAGCCCCGTCTCACCTGCTTGGACTCGCAGGGGCAGGGAACCATCGATCCACTCGAGGCTCCATCCACGAATTCTGCCTCGGTTCAGGCCTCAGCTGGCTCCCTACAGTCTCCCCAGCTTCCTTCCTGCCTCTCCATCATTTCTTTTTTTTAACGGTTTTTATTTTCTATTTTTTATTTTTTAATTTTCATTAAACATTTTGTTATATAACCTTCATATATACAATTACAACGTTGTTCATGCTTTTTTAAATGAGAGCTTCTTTTTTAAGGACACTGATTTTTTTTTTTAATTTTTTATTATACCACCGTGAAACATACAATTACAAAGGTGTTCATAATTGGTTCTTGGTAATACAGTATAGCAGCACCCATCCATCCACCAGTGCCCCATTTCCACCACCAATGTACCCCCACCCCTCCGCCGCCCACCCCCATGCTTCCTTAATAGCAGGTACCCCAGTTTCCTCTCTTTCTCTCTCTCTCTCTCTCTCTGTCTCTGCATCTCTCCCTCTTATTTTACACATTGTGGCTAGCCCTGCAGATATTCAGAGTTTATCACTTAAGTCTCCTGTGTATATTCAATGGTGAGTTTTAATCTGCCATTACCATTTCCCACATTTAGTAAAACACTGGTATCTATTTATGTCATATTAATGAATGCAGTCATTCTATATCTGTCCTTTTCCTTCTGACTAATTTCACTCAGCATGATAGTCTCCATGCCCATCCATTTGCAGGTATATTTCATAATTTCATCTTTTCTGACAGCCGCATAGTATTCCATAGTGTAGATGAACCACAGTTTCTTTAGCCAGTCCTCTGTTCTCGGGCATTTAGGTTGTTCCCAGATTCTAGCTATAGTGAAGAGCACAGAGATGAATAAAGAAGTACAGATAGTGCTTCTGCTATCTGTTTTTCGGTCTCTCGGGTATATTCCCAGGAGTGCTATTGCTGGATCAAATGGGAGCTCAATATCTATTTTTGGAGGAATGCCCATATTGTTTTCCAAAAGGGCTGTACCAGTTGGCACTCCCACCAACATTGGATGAGAGTCCGTTTTCCCCACATCCACTCCAGCACCGGTTGTTCTTGCTGTTTTGGATGTGTGCCAGACTCTGTGGTGTGAGATGGTACCTCATTGTTGATTTGATTTGCATCTCCCTGATGATTAAAGATGAAGAGCACTTTTTCATATGCCTTTTGGCCATTCGAATTTCTTCTTTTTTGGAAGCTTCTGTTCATTTCCCTCTCCCCATTTTTTGATGGGGTTGACAGTTTTTTTTTTTGTGGAGTGCTACCAGTGCCTGATATATCCTGGATATTAACCCCTTGTCAGATGGGTATTGAGTGAATATCCTTTCCCACTCTGTGGATTGTCTTTGTATCTTGGTCTCCATTTCTTTTGAGGTGCAGAAGCTTTTTAGTTTTATATAATCCCATTTGTTTATCTTTGCTTCCATTTGCTTGGCCAGTGTTGTGTCGTCTTTAAAGATACTTTTAGTTTTGATGTCGTAGAGCGTTTCTTCTATGTTTTCTTCGATGTACCTTATAGATTCATGTCTGATGTTGAGACCTAGAATCCATTTTGATCCGACTTTTGTGCATGGCGTTAAAAGGAGGTCTAAGTTCATTTTTTACATGTAGCTGTCCAGTTTTCCCAGCACCATTTGTTGAAGAGGCTTTCTTTGCTCCACTTAATATTTTTTGCTCCTTTATAGAAGATTATGTGGTTGTATATTTGAGAATGTGTTTCAGGATACTCAGTCTATTCCAGAGGTCTACAGCTCTGTCTCTATACCAATACCACACTGCCTTAATTACAACTGCTCTGTAGTAGAGCTTGAGCTTGGGGAGAGTGATACCTCCCATCTTCTTTTTCCCAAGGATTGCTTTAGCTATTCGTGGAGTTTTATTATTTGATACAAATTTCAGGAGTGTTTGTTCAATTTATTTGAAGAACAACATGGGTATCTTTATAGGGACCACATTGAATCTGTATAAAGCTCTAGGGAGTATTACTATTTTGATAATGTTAATCCTTCCGATCCATGAGCAGGGAATATGTCTCCATTTCCCTCAGGTCTTCTTTTATTTCCTGAAGTAACGGTAAACATAATTCTTACGATGCTTATGTACTTTTATTATCTTGTGTAGAAGTTTTCAGAGTTGTTATTTGAAAAGCTTTTTGGGCAAATGTGGAGACTAAGGGACGATGCAGAGAATAGTGGATACCTCAGAAAAAAACATAAGCTTCCCAGGAGTCTAATGGACATGATAAGAATATGACAGGAGGGAGAGAGCGATAATAGAGTAGGAGGTGCGTGCCTTGCATTGGCCCACCCAGGTTTGATCTCTGGCATCCCATGTGGTCTCTGGCATCTCCTGTGTAGTTTGTCTCTGGCTCTACCACACTCGATATTCAAGACTAATTTCTCAAGAGAAGTCCTGTAGTTAGTGCATCAAACATTCTCCTACCTTTTCCCATGGACACTTGCAGTCCAATTTTGTCACTGAGATAAGTCACTGTGATCTCCCCAGATCTCCCTGTGGATTAAAGCTCCGTTCAGAAAAGGTCAGGACAGTAACTGGTGAGATCCACTGTATTCACTCTTGTCTCTCTTTTTTCCATCAATGTGTGGAGCAGCCTTTAAGGGCAGTCCAGATGGAGGAGGAGTCTGTGATTGCTAGGTTGTCTAGAAATATCTTCAGGTTGTGAACAGTCCAGCACTGAAAATGAAATCACAACTGAGGAATGTACAACTGTGCTTTCATGTAGCCAATACAGTCTTACTTCCTGCACATGAAAGTGCGCCAAATAAAGCCTGCCCTGGTGGCTAGATCCAATAGTAACTTATTGATTTGAAGCAGGCTCTCAGACTGACATTAAACACATTTTTCAAACTCAGTGAGTTTGGTCGATTCCTTATCCAATGTCACAACCTTTTCCTCTTGATCTCACTGGCACATGAGGAGATCCTTGACAACATTGACACACTCACATCAACTTCTTTACTGAGGCAGAGATCATCTTTTGAAACTGTTTTAAGTGCGGGCTCTCATTTTCTTCCATTGACAACTGTGCCCCTTAATTGTATACTGTCTAAGGATGTTCAGCCTCTTCAAAATGTGAAAACAAAACCAGCTGTGTTTATTGCATAAATCCCTGGAGGTGACAGTTAAGAACACTGTTAAAAAGCAGTTAGTAGGCCAGGATTCTGAGCTTGGTGGTGTGGCTCTAAAGGCAACAGGAGTGGACACTAGGGGGCTTACTAGAGAATCTGCTACCAGAGCATGAGGGTCCTGCTGCAGAAGCTACTGGGAGTGGGGGTGTTAGCTGGGGAACCTGCTGGGAGGGAGAGAGGTAGTTGAAGAGAGGTTCCTGGAGTGAGGTGGAGTAAAGAGTGAGAGAAGACAAATTAAAGGAGAGCTTCAGGCTCTCTACAGGCTGTGGTCTATTCGTTTAACCGTGAATCGAGGAGAACAATTGTCAGCTCTGGACACAGTGGCAGACTTCAGTGAACCCCAATACTGTTGAGGACCCTGATGTTCCCTGACATGTGTTTATTTACATCAAGCCAGACGCTATGTCCTCGACATTATTCTATGTTAAATGTGTGGAGATCCAGTATCCACACTACTTATGTGTCTACACTCTTTCACCACTATCCACTTGCCCCTTCTAGTCTTGTGTTATGGCGCCCACTAATTCCAACTTCTGTTATAATTGTCTGGAAACTCCAAGGGAAATCACTTGCATAACCAGTTTCTTACCACACATAACCAGAAGTGCTCAGTCAAAAGTAGCACAAAGTGAAGACCTTTTTAGGGGTTATTGATACCAACCTGTCTCTAGCTGAACTTTGCCCCTGTTTGCCTCATACCATGCATGGCCATTGTTTCTGTGAAGCCACTTGTCCCTTTTCACTTTCCTTGTTACTTGTCTTCCTGTTGTTTATCGATTTGCTTGAAAGGTCACCTGTAGTGTCTTATTCATTGGAACTGGGGTTCATTATTATTTTTTTTTTTCTTTTTGGGTCACACCCAGCAATGCTCAGGGGTTTCTCCTGGCTCTGCACTCAGGAATTACTCCTGGCAGTGCACGGGGGACCATATGGGATGCGGGGATCGAACCCAGGCCGGCAGAGGCAGGCCGCGTGCAAGGCAAACACCCTACCCACTGGGCTATTGCTCCGGCCTCTGGGGTTCATTATTGTTACTGTTTTTGGCATATCGAATACACCACAGGTAGCTTGCCAGGCTCTGCTTTTGTTCTGGCTTCATCCCTGGGGCCCAGTCTAATTATATGTCATACCATCGTCCATCCGGGATCCAAGGGGTAGAGCTATGGGTGTAGAGAAGTCTGTCTCCCTATCTGCCCCCTGCCGATGCTTGGAAACCACACCACACCAATAATACCTCAAGGGGCAGGGTCTTCTAATTACAAGAACAAAATTAAATAGTATGAAAAATAGTAGTGTCAAATATTTTGATGTTGTTGAAGTAGCCAAAATTAATTTTCATGTGTGGTTTCTGGAGATCCATCCACTAGTCTTAACTGACTCTGTTTTTGTTAAATACACCCCTGGAATGTCCAATATGAAGTAGTTAAGTGTTGTAACACTTGTTACTTGTATCACTTGTCTTCCCGTTGATCATCGATTTGCTCGATCAGGCACCAGTAACATCTCCATATGTCCTGTCTCATGCGAGATAGCCCAAGGGCATATGCTCACCCAGGAACATAAAGAGCTTCAAACCATTCTATGAATTCATGAGAATGAGGTCTATAATTATTATTGGTATTTGGCACGTCAACTATGGCTTTGATAGCTTGCCAAGCTCTGCTGTGCATGTGGGATACTCTTGTAGTCGACTCAAACTCGAGCACTTGGGGGCGGGCGATAGTCCAGTGGGTAGGGCATTTGCCTTGCACGCAGCCGGTCCATGCAAGCCTGGGCTTTATGACCGGCATCCCATATGGTCCTCGGAACACTGCCTGGGTTAATTCCTTTGTGCAGAGCCAGGAGAACCTCCTGAGCATTGCCTGGTGTGACCAAAAGAGCCAAAAAAAATCAGTATTTATCGATGAACCGCAGCTGCTTTGTGTGCTGTGCGAGCCGGGCTATGATCAGCTCTTCTGCTGGGTGGAGCTCTGACTAGAGGGGAGTCCGGTGGTGGAAAATGGCGGCCCACATGGTGTGGGGGTTCCTGTGGCTTCTTGCAAGGCTCAGCTCGGGTGGCGGGCCAAGGCTAGGACCCCCCCATCCCTCCCCGGTGCCTCGTGATCAGCTGGACACAGGGAGAGCTGGTAGCAGCTCTCCCCATGTGTGTGAGTTTCTGGATCGGCATACCTGGGCTACATCTGATACATCTGATTTCTCTGGCAAAAGACATCTACATCCTGTTAGAAGACATCACAAAATATCTGGCTGTTCTGCTTGGAAGTTTTGATTGATCAGTGGTCTCAGATGATGCCTCTTTTTTTTTTAAGCAAAATGATTTTATTTGGAGGCTTTTTAGGAAGGGCAAGGAGAGAGAACAGAGAGAGACAGAGACAGAGAGAGACAGAGAACAGAGAGAACATGAGTGAGAGAGACAGAGAGACAGAAAAAGAGAGAGAGGGAGGGAGAGAGAGAGAAATGCACTCAAGATAGAACTTGGGCCTTTGCAAAGACAAAGGGAGCCCCATTATATGCATCCTAGCATCAGCATGCTTACATTTTCATGAAAGCATGTAAGTGCACATCTCAAGAGGTGAGATGCAGGTCAAACATGTGTTTGTCCATGTGGGTTCAAGCAGCACACTGGCTTGGGCAGCATATGCGCTCAGGGTTGTCTTTACCGGTCCATATTCATATCCACTCTAAGTTCCTATTAAATTTTCATATGATGCTTTTAGAAGCTATTTCCCTCTATGAGTTAAGGTTAAAAAATAGTATTAATCTAGTTTTTTTTTTAATCGTGTTACACTTATTAGCTCGAATGCTTCTATTTAAAAAGGCCAGTGTAATAGTATAGTGGGTGGGGCATTTGCCCTGCACACAGCTGACAACAGTTTGATCCTCGCAGCACATATGGTCCCCCAAGCCTGCCAGGAATGATCTCTTAGCAGAAAGCAAAAAGTATGTCTTGAGCATAGCCAGGTATGACTACTACATCACCCCACAATAAAAAGAAAATTTCCAGGCAGAGACAGATGAGGATTAAGGTGTTTGCCTTGCATGTGGCCCTCAGGACAACTATTGCCAATGGATTTGTGGAAAGATGTTTACTATTTCACCAAAATACAAAATGGACAGTGTGTTGTATGATTAACTAGAATTAGAAGATGCTTCCCAATATTCAGGAAAAGAATCAAGTGGGATTTATATCTGTCCCTTATAATATTTCATTGTATCCTGCTCTTACATTATCCTGTTATCTCAGTGCAGGTGTCCCTGTGATTATACAGACATGAAAATTATAATGTAAAAACGGTATCAGGCAGTATTGACCAGAGTTGTTTACTCATTTTAGGAAATGACACTCTTCCTGATAAAAAGAGAGGAAGAACCATTCTATGCCAGGTAACTGTGAAGAAAAAGGAATCTTAAAATTTAAGGAAGAATTATGAGTTCATCCAATGGTTACATTGCTATCCTGAGTTCTAGCTTTCAGTACTAAATATTCGTATTCATTAACACAGCTAGGAGTTGTGATTAAGGAGGACAATTTTAATGTAACCCTAAGAGAGGCCATTGCATGACTTAATGACACGTCCTCAGTACGGCAGCAGTGCTAATGAGTACAGAATTTTGTCTCTGTACTATTGTTTGTCAAAAACTCAGTGCACCAGATTCATTTTCCAGAGGCCTGTGTGGAGTTGTTGATCTGGGTGTGATAAACAATGGCACCAGTACAAACTCACAAATCTCATAGGGTAAAATTGAGTTTGAAGACTCAAATCATTCCAGTATTAATTTTTAAATTTTTTTATTATACCACCATGAGACATAAAATTACAAAGGTGTTCATAATTGGTTCTTGTTAATGCAGTATTCCAGCACCCATCCCTCCACCAGTGCCCCATTTTAACACCAATGTACCCAACCCCCTCTTCCCCACCCCAGGCTGCCTCAATAGCAGGTACCCCAGTCTCTTCTCTTTCTCTCTCTGTCTCTCTCTCTGCATCTCTCTCCCTTTTCTTTTAAACATTGTGGCTAGCCCTGCAGATATTTAGAATTCATCACTTAAATATCTTTATGTATATTAAATGGTGAGTTTAAATCTGCCATTACCATTTCCCACACTTAGTAAAACAACCAGTATTAATTTTTAAGCAAGGCGATGTTCATGGAGTTGCGGCATGAACCTATAAAAAGCTGTTGAATAGTTTTGAAGTCAACTTACTGTGTTACCTTCTGAGATAACAGATGCTTTCTCAGAAAATCCCCATCTTCTCTGTGTACTCAGCACTTCCGTGTTGCTTATGTACCCTTTGCGTCTCTCTCACTCAAACAGAACAAAGTAAAAGGGACATTTTCAAATGTCTATTCATGGGAATTTACTGTCATAATTATTTACTTTGCCTGCCATCAAACTGACCTATGGTCCTTGCTTGCTAATCCCATCCTTTTTTTTTAGCAGTCCTCCAGAATCCATGATGGTTAACATCAACGTGAGTGATGAAGACAATGAAGATACCGAGTACAGGCTTGATGAAGTCTACCTGCTGCCTTCTGATAACTATGACCTCTTAATTCCCTATAAGCCTTGCAGCCACCAGAGAGACACATGTTATGAACGGGAGGACTTCTCTTCTATGAGCACACAGGGTGAGCAAAAACACCTTAAATCTCCTCTTGAATAGCAGAGCCTCTTTGCCTTCTGCTCAGGAGATTGCTACTGTTAGACCTGTGTCTAACAACTTGCACAAAAAACAGATCAAAATGGTCTCAGTATCAGATCTGAATTAATAAAGTAAATAGAAGAAAATGAGGAAAAACCCTTCATGACATTGAAGTTAAAGACATCTTCAAATGTGAAACACCATTAACAAAGCAACTAGAAGAAAAGATAAACATATGGGACTACATGAAACTAAAGAGCTTCTGCACCTCGAAAGAAACAGTGAACAAGATAGAAAGAGAGTCCACAGAATGGGAAAGAATATTCACCCAATACCAATATGATAAGGGGTTAATATCCAGGATATATCAGACACTGATATATAAGAAGAAAACAGCTAGCCCCATAACAAAATGGGGAGAAGAGATGAACAGAAACTTTTACAAGGAAGAAATTCGAATGGCCAAAAGGCATATGAAAAAATGCTCATCATCAGAGAGATGCAAATCAAAACAACAATGAGATATCTCACACCACAGAGACCGGTCCATATTCAAAAGGGTAAAAGCAACAAGTGGTGGAGTGGAAGCCGGGAAAAGGGGACTCTCATCCATTGTTGGTGGGAATGTCGACTTGTACAACCTTTCTGGAAAACAATATGGACATTCCTCCAAGGACTAGAAATTGAGCTCACTTTTGACCCAGCCATAACACTCCTGGGAATATACCCTGGGAAGCCAAAAACACACAGTGGAAACACAATTCGCACTTTTATTTACATTGCAGCACTATTCACAATAGCCAGAACCTGGAAACAACCAGTATGCCCGAGAATTGATGACTTGATAAAGAAACTGTGGTACACCTACACAATGGAATACTATGCAGCTGTCAGGAAAAATGAAGTTATGAAATTTTCCTAAAAATGGATGGACATGGGAAGAATCATGTTGAGTGAAATTAGTCAGAAGGAAAGAGAGAGACATAGAATGACTGCATTTATTTGCATGACATAAATATACCAGGTGATCTTACCAAAAGTGGAAATTACTACAAGCGTGTGGGAGTCAGAGGTTAGGTAAGATAGAGAAGGGAACATTTGTGAATAAATGTCAAAAGGTCTGATACCAACATAGAACTGAGCATTAAAGACAGACAAAAAATGCAAATGATGGCTTCTAAGTGTACGTGAGTGCAACACACAATGTGTAGGAGAAGGAAGAGAGAGAGAGGGAGAGAGAGAGGAGATAAACAACCTGCCATTTAGGCAGGATGTTGGAGGGGGAGGGAATTGGGGACATGGATGGAGGGTGATGGGCACTGGTGGAAGGCGGGGTGCTGGAACACTGTGTGACCGAAACCTCCAAACGTGAACAAGGTTGTAATTGTATATCTCATGGTGGTATAATAAAATATTAAAAAAAACCCAGGGTCTCTATATTATCCATTGGTCATTAATTTTTTGTACCACACCTGGCATTATTCAGGGGTTACTCCTGGTTCTGAACATATGGGATGCCGGGAATCTAACCTGGGTCAGCCTCATGCAAGGTAAACACCATACCCACTGTGCTATCGCTTCAGCCCTAACCCCAGATCATTATGTCCCTTGAACATCACTGAAGCTATACCTCTGATATACTTGGTGGACGTGCAGACCGGTACCACTGAATCTGAACAGCACTGCACTGGTTGACCTTAACATTGAACTGTCAGGCCTGGTAGGAAGAATATTGCAGTGGTGGCATCTGGGTTCCCTTAGCACAGTTTGAGAACGAGCCTTGCCACCCCCAAATCCCTCCCTCCCAACCACACGCACACACACACACACACACACACTCACACACACACACCTACAAACTAGAAACATACTCACTGAATTGCACCTCAAGGCTGTGAAGACATCTGGTATGGGATTACAAACTCTATCCAGGTGACAGGTAGCTGGAAGGGGTCACAGAACATCCATATTTCTAAATATAATACCACGATATTCCCAATCAAATCCTTTTCAAAAACGTTAGAACTGGTACTGGAGCAATAGCATTTTGGATAGGATGTGGGCCTTCCCTTAGTCCTGGAAATATAATTCTTACCATGTTTATGTACTTTTATTATCTTCTGTAGAAGTGTTCAGAATTGTTGTTATTTGAAAAGTTGGTGGGCAAATGTGAAGACTAAGGGACGACGCCGAGAATAGTAGATATCTCAGAAAAAACAAAAGCTTCCCTGGAGTCTAATGGACATGATAAGAATATGACAGGAGGGAGAGAGCGGTAATAGAGCAGCAGGTGCGTGCCTTGCATTGGCCGACCCAGGTTTGATCTCTGGCATCCCATGTGGTCTTCCCAGCACTGCTAGGATTCATTGCTGAGTGCAGAACCTGGAGTCACCCTGGATCATTGGTGGGTGTGACCCAAAAAGAAAGGAAAAGGAAGACCTGAATTTGACTAGAGCACAACAGGCAGGGCCATTGCCTTGTACCTTGCACACAGCCCACCCAGGCTGGATCATTAGCTCTGGAATATCCCTAAGCATCAGCAGGAGGGCATCCTTGAATACCAACAATAAGCCCTGAGCACTGTGGGTGTGACCTCTAAACAACACCATACACCCACAACTAAAACATTAAACAAAACAATTCACTCCCACCCCTTTGTTTTTGCACTTTGTTTCCCACCCTCATAATGCTCAGAGATTACTCCTGGCTGTGCACTCAGGAATTACTCCTGGAAGTGCTTAGGTGACCATATGATCACCCCTATTCTACTTCACTGAAACAAATAAACTAAGAAAGTTGGTGGGTGACTTAATGACTGTGAATAAGAAAATCAAACTTGGTGATTCTCCACAGCCTACATTATGAGCTGTGCTGAGTGGCTTCTGATTTTCTGGCTTTCCTTAAATTTTCCAAATCAAGCTAATTGCCTTTACTTAAAGAAAAAGAATCAAGATATTCTACAGGAAACTTTTCTCTCTAGGTTTTTGTTTCTTATGTGTTTGACATACATGTAAGAAGGAATCATGAAATTCATGTTTAAAGAACTTAAGAAGGGGTGAAGAATGTGGGTTGAACACACACGAAGTCAAGTAGAAAATGGCCGCCGAGCAGGTGCTGTTTACTGATTCGGCCAATTAGAGGGAGAGAAGGCACCTTGGTCATCAGCAGTGCCTAGGCAACTGGAAGGCTGGGGCTTCTAGGATTCTATTTCCTCTCATCATTCCAAGTCGGTTAGTGAACTTTCGTCTGTTATAGCAGGCAAAGCGGGTCCCCGTTTAGCGGGAGTCTGAGTATAGACAGTGTCTGTGACTGAACTCTGGAGACTAAAGCCTTGTACTGGTTGTTTCTCTAAAGTGTTGTGATTAGCAAGTCTTCTCCAACATTTTTGGCACCCTGAACTCTGCTGGGCTCCTTCTCTGCCTCTCTTCTTTCCTTGCAGTCACATTCTTAGATATACATGCCTAGTTATTCACCCCTGGAGAGGTGTGAGAAAGCCCACTAGACTGCACACAAAGAGAGGGGAGTGCCTACTGCGGTAGAAGTGGCAGCACAGCCTGCTACTGATGGGTGACTGGAAGATGAGCTCCCGAGTTCCTTAACCAGGCCAGATGCAGTTTACAGAGGTGCTTACTCTTTTGTCCATAATGGATTTCTAGTCACAGCCCTGATGCTATTGTCAATGGCAACGCTGTGTCCTCTGTCTCAGGAGTGGTATCCTAGAGGAGGGCCTGACATGGCGAGTCAGGATCCAACAGATGTGAGAAGTATTTTTTACTCATCATTTATTCCTGACAACATTCATTCCTTATTTATAAAGTCATCCATATGGAAGTGCTGGCCGGGAACAGTAGGAAGGTGTACACCATACAATGCACACCTTTAGAATGCAGGTTCTCTGCTCTTAAAGTGTGAACAGTGTGAACAGCCTGCATGTGAAAAGAAAATCAAGGCTTTCATGATGAAAACACTTGAGTCCTTTATTTTAACCATCTTGGAATTAAATTTAGGTCTTTGAATGGAGGAGTCTGCAAAATCGAAATGAAGAGCTCACAGCAAATTCATTACTGTCAGTAATGGGGCAGGGATGAAACATCAGCCAGGAGTCGACAGTCGATGGGAGTAGAGTTGTGTGCACCAGGTGGCCTGGCTGAGCATTATACCTGAACATCCATACCAGATTCCTGCACTAGTATTTTCCTGCCGCCTAACATATATATATATATATATATATTTTATTTATATATATTTATATATGTTGTATATGCATGCATATATTTATGTATGTTCAAACAATGTGCGTGAGGCCTACTCAAGATTGTGTAGTGACACTGATATTATCTGAGTAACGTATGTAATAAGTCGATGGCCAATGGCTCTGTAGTGGCACTGTTCCTTTGGAGTAACAATGGGTTGATGTCAATATCAGGTGTCTTGTTCCTTTCTAGAGGGTCTGTGTAGGTGCCAGAGGTATTTCTTCTTCCTGACTTTCCTCTCAGTCAACCTGGGTAACCCCATTCAGCTCTTTCTCAAGAGAAGCTTGAATAAATATCTCCTGACTCATTCTCCGCCTAGCCACTCCCTTAGCCACCCCTCCAGACTAGCTACCAGAAGGACCCGAAAGAATAACAAGATTTCTTTCTCTCTCCCTTTTAGATGATGAGAAGTCTGAGACGTATGTGGTGTCTCTTTGAGGACACCTTATCATAGACATAATAAGAAAGTCAGTGAGTCTGATATGGTTTGAGTATGCCCTTTCTAAAAATATATCTGTACCCTTTTGCCTTTCTTTAATGATGCCCCTGATGTTATAACTATCTCATTTATACTTGTACAAATAAAGTCCAATTTCACATAGCCCATATTGAATGTATAAGTACTGTGCGATGGAAATAATCTTTCCGATCTCCTTTAATACCACTAAAATATTATAAAAGCTACAAAAACTATAAATAGCTTAATCTGGGTCTTAATCAAATGACTGATTTCATTGAGCTTATTTGATCTCACTGTCACTGTATCACTGTCTTCATCGATTTGCTCGAGCAGGCACCAGTAATATCTCCATATGACCTATCTCATACAAGTAGAGCCCAAGGGCACCTGCTTGCTCCAGGAACATAAAGAGCCTCATCCATTCCATTAGGTTATGGAAATGAGGTCTATAATTGTTACTGGTATCTGGCATATCAAATACGACACGGTTAGATTGCAAGGCTCTGCTGTGTGGATAGTATACTCTTGTAGTATGCATACTCTTGTACTATTTGATCTCAGGTCTGAGTATTTATCCACATCGTCATATAATGGGGAGTGTCATCAACATGATGTCTGAGAGAGAGGGCCTCCAAACAGTTTAGGCTGTGGTAGGCCTGAGCACTAGATCACCAGGAGCTTCAGGGTTCCCTGTGTTAGACCTGTGCTCTCCAAACAGGACCGCCAGGGGCAAGCTCGGACCACTCTCCCTCAGCCATGACTCAGGAAGCATCTGGGCTCCACCCCTGTGACTCCTGTGTGGTGTGAGGGGAGCTCAAGACACTGTCCCTTCTGGTCACTCCCCTGGGCCAGTGCTGAGAATGGGTATGGGGAACCCAGAGCAAGGTGCTAGGAGCCAAAGGAAATCAGCAAATGAGGCTGGTAGCAGGGCTCACCCTGAGGGCAGCCTTGTGCACAGAGAGCAGCAGACAGGATGCCCCGGGGTCAGGCATCAGTGTCCATGTCCCCAGAGCGCTGTGTTGGTGCCTCTGGTACATCCCAAGTGACACACTCTTGGGCTCAGGATGCCCCTAAGGCCTGTTGCAGAGACTGGTGGTAGCTCAGGGCTAACTAGGGTCCAGCCTGTGCCTCGGGGAGTCCAGTTGTCTCGAGTGTCCTGTGTGGGTTTAGCTCTTAAGGTGCTACCCTGACATGGCGCTTCTAGCTGATCTGCTCTGAGTGTTCCAAGTTTCCTCTGGTGCTGAAACAGTGTCTGTGCGCTTTACCTGTAAGTTTCATTTCATCAGCCTCATGCTCTTGACACAAGGTTTCGTGGTTTTACATGTTTGCTCGGGGCCTGGGGGTATTCCAGGGCTAAGTAAGGTACATGCCTCGCAGGGCTGCAGGCTTCCGCTTGTGCCTGACCTCGTCTTCCCTGAGTATGCGCAGCGGTGTAACTCTGGATTCCCCCTACACCCCACCGTACCCTCTGGAGTGCACTTACACCCCACTGTACCCCCATCCACCACGTAATCTCTGGCAGCCCAGGGACTTGTGTCATCCATCCCATCGTCTGGCTTTGAACCACAGGCTTGTTTGTGTAGGACCGTGGAGGTTAGGTCTCCATTATTTAAGCACTCCGAGGTAGTATAGTTTCAAAAAGATGAAACAATATATGAAACACAATTTAAAGTAGCTCAGTGAGGTCTTGTATAATATTATTATACAATTTTACCATATTGTATTGAGACCAAATTTTAGGTAATTGGCACATGGTTTTCCATGAGGAACTTGTGGGGTCTAAAGATCATCTAAGACTATCTATCTGGGTGGTAAATGAGGGGAATCAAGTGTGAGAATTGGATGAGACTGGTTGCAGTCAGTCCCCACGTTCTTCCATTAAGACATACCAGGCTGTACTAGCAAGTTCA
Source organism: Cryptotis parvus (assembly GCA_021461705.1). NCBI lineage: Eukaryota > Metazoa > Chordata > Mammalia > Eulipotyphla > Soricidae > Cryptotis > Cryptotis parvus. The sequence continues at coordinate 58,878 of JAJIBD010025239.1, forward strand.
TTTGTGGTCCAGTGGCATGGTGCAGCCTGGTGTGATTCCCTTCAGGGAAACGTGTTCCCCCCCCCCCCGACACCCTGCTGTTCTGCTGGCAGAACTCTTCTACAGCTTACATTACTAGTTACATTTCAAACGCAGGGACAGAAAGTCAGGAGCTTTCACATGCAGTGCAAGACATTGGACATAATTCTCTTTGGCCCAAGGACAGAAATAGCACCATTTCTGCCAAGTCACCCAAAAGTAGGGTAACCCGAAAACTTGATACCAGTTGTCCTTCAGTCAGCCACTTGTCATTGGAATCAATTTCTAGCACACAAAATATGTGGGCTTCATGAAACAGTGAAGCAGAAAACAAATGCCCCCTATCTGGACTTTTTGTCAGTTCTCACACTTGTATCATGTGGCATTGTGGTGCTGCCTAGGTTAAGGTTCTTGCACAGATTTCACTTATTCAGCAGGATCTCAGCTGCTGGAGTCACATAGTCAGCGCTTCTGATTTTCTCCACCTATCAAGAGCAGTGAACAGGGTCCCGCACTGAAATTCTCATTACCTATGCATTGGAGACATGGCTCCTGCCCCACCCCCCATGCCTGTGCTCAGCCGCTGTGGTTCTCCTTGGGCAGCTTACTGCTACCCACCCTCTGGTGTCGACTGTTCCTCTCTGGGGACCCCTTCTGCTTCTTCAAGAACCTGACCTCATTCTCTTTCAGCCTGAGGGTGACGGCATTGGCTGAGCTCTGTGTGTGTGTGTGTGTGTGTGTGTGTGTGTGTGTGTGTGAGTCATCCGAGCATCCAATCGGCCCCTTTGCCTTGCTCCTCGGCCACTTTGATTTCTATCCCCGTGGAACATGGACCAGTTGCGCGGGCCACCACCCCCGGGTTACCAGGACTGCAAGACAGGGCAGTTCACGTCCAGAGGCCCTGCTGGGGTCTCCCTCCTGAGGATGACACTTCCCTCTGCCCAGACCATCTGCCCGGGCCACTGTGCCCACCCTGCCCTGGAAAGCTCCAAGAAGCACAAAGAGGGGCAACCCCAGGATAAAGAAATGATGGAGGACCACCCTCCTAACGCCACCCACCCTGACGCCCAGCAGCTCCATGCTCTCCCCACAAGGTGCGTTCCCACTGCGGAAAGCCCCCAAGGCACCCCTTTGCAACATAAAGGTCTGGAACTTTGAGAAGGGGACCAAGCCACACCCAGCTTTTTCGTATCTTCCACTGGACTACCACCACCCCCGACCCCCTGACTCTGGAACCACACACCGACACCCCAAAATTCCGCATGCGAATTAATATCTATCTACCTGAGATACCACTGAGCATTTGCCCTACATTCTTTGCTATATATCTCTAACTGCAAAGTAATTCAGGCACCTACTAACTCTATTGACTGGTCACCCATAACACACATTTTCAACCTATGATAGTCATTATAGTAAAGCAACGCAGAATTCCTTCAAGCTCTACAATTGAAGTCACTAATACAGATGAGTCAAGCAATAACGATGACTTATATAACCTCTCTGAAAAGGAATTTCGGAAGGAACTGTTAAAAATTCACAAGGAACTCAAAGAAACAATGGAATACAAAGTCAATAAAATACAAGAGGACATGAGAGCAGAATTAAGTAAATTTCAGACCAAAGTACAAGCAGAAATGACAGATATTAAAAACGAGGTAAGTGAACTGAAAAACACAGGAGAAGGTCTCCAAAGCAGAGTAACATCTACTGAAGAAAGAATTAGGGATCTCGAAGACTTGGTTTAGAGATTCTGTAGACAACACCAGAAGATGGAGAAAAGACTCACAATCAACGAACAGACTACCAAAGAAAATTGGGATGAAGACAAAAAGGAACAACATACGCATCATAGGGGTCCCAGAAGGGCAAGAAGAAAACTCAGATGAAGAAGAAACTGTCAAAGCCATCATCGCTGAGAAATTCCCTGAACTGAAGAAAGCATGCTGCCAGATACAGGAGTCCCGAAGGATACCAGCTAAAAGAAACCCCAATAAGAATACTCCAAGACACATCCTTATTAAAATGACTAAAACGATAGACAGAGATAGAATACTGAAAGCAGCAAGATCAAAGAAGGAAATCACATTCAAAGGAGGATCCCTGAGATTTCCAGCAGACTTCTCAGATGAAACACTCCCAGCCAGAAAACAATGGTGGGATATTGTGAAAAGACGCAATGAACTGCAGGCTTCACCAAGAATTCTTTACCCAGCTAGACTTACTTTCAGATGTGAAGGAAAGATATACAACTTCATGGATAAACAACAACTCAGGAAATTCATAGACTCAAAACCAACTTTAAAAGGAGGATTGAAGGGTCTATTGTAAAATTAGACAACCTAAAACCATAACAAGTTTAAACAGAAAGATGGCACAAAATCCAATGAAAATAATATCTCTCAACGTCAAAGGTTTAAATGCACCAATTAAGAGACATAGGGTGGCAAAATGGATTGAAAAACTGAATCCAACATTCTGCTGCCTACAAGAAACACATCTGAATAATCACAGCAAACAGAGACTCAAAGTCAAAAGCTGGAAGACCATTCTCCACACAAAAACTCCTCCAAAAAGGCGTGCTCGTATATGATAATATAGACTTCAGGTTGAAAAAGGTTAAAAAGGGACAATAATGGCCATTTTTTAATAATTAAAGGGTATGTATACCAGGAAGAAATCACACTACTAAACATATATGCGCCAAGCCAGGGGACAGCAAAATACTTAAAATGACTATTAATTGACCTCAAAGAAGAAAGTAACAGTAGCACGATAATAGTCAGAGACGTCAACACTGACTTATCGACTATGGATAGATCGACGAGACTGAAACTCACTAGGGAAATACTGGACCTGAAGGAAGAAATAGAAGAAATAGAGCTGGTTGATATATATACAGGGCTTTTCATCCCAAAAAAGCTGAATACAAACTTTTTTCCAGTGCACATGGAAAATTCTCCAAATAGACCATATACTGAGCCACAAAGCATACCTCACCAAAAAAGATAGAAATTGTGTCAACTATCTTTTCAGATCACGATGCACTGAAAATAGTAGTTAACCATAGACAGAAGCAGGGAATCAAATGAAACACTTGGAAACTGAACATCTCACAGTTGAACAACAAATGGGTCATAGAAGAAATCAAACAAGAAATCCAAAGATTCCTAGAAACAAGTGACAATGAAGATACCAACTATCAGAACTTGTGAGACACAGCAAAAGCTGTGCTAGAGAGGAAAGTTCATAGCTCTGCAAGCATTCATAAGGAAAGAAGAAAGAGCCCACATAAATAGCCTGACCTCACGGCTGAAAATATTCGAAAAAGACCAACAACAGAAGCCCAACCCAGGCAGAAGGAAGGAAATAATAAACTTAGGGAGGAAATGAACAAGCTGGAAACCAAAAAAAAATCCGAAAGATTAATGAAAAAAGAGCTAGTTCTTTGAAAAATTAAACAAGATCGACAAGCCACAGGCAAGACTTGTAAGGACAGGGAAAAAAGAGAACCCAAATATACAGAATAAGAAATAAAAATGGTGACATCACAACAGAAAAGACAGAAATCCAAAAGATCATCAAAGAATACTTTGAGAACCTGTATGCCACGACACAAGAGTACCTCGAAAAAAATGGATAAATTCCTGAAGTCCTTTAACCTTCACAATTGAATCAAGAAGACCTCCAATACCTGAATAAGCCTATCGCCATCGAGTAATATGAAACAGTAATTAAAAAGTATGCCCAAACACAAAAGCCCAGGTCCAGATGGGTTCACTAGTGAATTCTACCCAACCTTTAAGGAGGACCTACTGCCTGTCCTGTTCAAGCTCTTCCAGGAAATAGAAGAAACAGAAACACTCCCAAACAGCTTCTACGAGGAACACATCACCCTGATACCCAAAACAGGGAGAGAAAACACAAAGAAGGAAAATTGCAGACCAATCTCCTTGATGAACACAGATGCTAAGATCTTCAACAAAATTCTAGCAAACAATCCAAAGACTCATTGAAAAGATCATACATCATGACCAAGTAGGATTCATCCCGGGAATGCAAGAATGGTTCAAAATTCGCAAATCAATCAACATAATACATCATATCAATAAGAGAAAAATAAAAATATATGATCCTATCAACAGATGCAGAAAAAGCATTTGAAAAGTTCCAGCACCCATTCATGACTAAAACCCTCCAGAAAATGGTAATTGAAGGAAGCTACCTCAAGATAGTCAAAGCCATCAACCAAAAGCCCACATCGAGTATCATTCTCAATGGGGAAAAATTGAAGCCTTCCCCTTAAGATCAGGAACATGACAAGGTTGCCCTCTCTCACCTCTTTTATTCAATAGAGTACTGGAAGTACTTGCCATAGCAATCAGAGAAGAAAGGGACATTAAGGACATCCAGATAGGCAAGGAAGAAATCAAGCTATCAATATTTGCAGATGACATGGTATTATAATTAGGGAACCCCTAAACTCTCCACCCAAAAACCGTGAGACATACAATTACAAAGATGTTCATAATTGGTTCTTGGTAATACAGTATTCCAGCACCCCTCCCTCCACCAGTGCCCCATTTCCACCACCAGTGTACCCCACCCCCTCCCGCCAACCCTCAGGCTGCCTCTATTGCAGGTACCCCCGTATCCTCTCTTTCTCTCTCTGTCTCTGCATTTATCTCCCTCTTATTTTACGTTTTGTGGCTAGCCCTGCAGATATTTAGAGTTTATCACTTAAGTCTCTGTGTATATTCAATGGTGAGTTTTAATCTGCCATTACTATTTCCCACATTTAGTAAAACACCGGTATCTATTTATATCCTATAAATGAATGCAGTCATTCTCTAGCTGTCCTTTTCCTTCTAATTTCACTCAGCATGATAGTCTCCATGTCCATCCACTTTCAGGTAAATTTCATAATTTCATCTTTTCTGACAGCTGCATAGTATTCCATAGTGTAAATGAACCACAGTTTCTTTAGCCAGTACTCTGTTCTTGGGCATTTAGGTTGTTTCCAGTGTCTAGTTATAGTGAATAGCGCAGAAATGAATAAAGTACAGATAGTGTTTCTGCTATGTGTTTTTCGGTCTCTCAGGTGTATTCCCAGGAGTGCTATTGCTTGATAAAATGGGAGCTCAATATCTAGTTTTCGGAGGAATGCCCATATTAAAACTGCTTACAGAGCAGTTCTAATTAAGACAGTGTGGTATTGGTATAGAGAACTGACCCGTAGACCTATGGAATAGAACTGAATATACTGAAACACATGCTCAAATATATAACCACTTAATCTTTGATAAAGGATCAAAAAATATTAAGGGGAGCAAAGAAAGTCTCTTCGACAAATGGAGCGGGAATACTGGGCAGCTACGTGTAAAAAATGCACTTAGACCTCCTCCTAAGGCAATGCACAAAAAGTCAGATCAAAATGGATTACAGATCTCAACAACAGACATGAATATATAAGGTACATCGAAGAAAACATAGGAGAAACGTTCTACGACATCGAAACTAAAAGTATCTTTAAAGACAACACACCACTGACCAAGCAAATGGAAGCAAAGATAAACAAACGGAATTATATAAAATTGAAAAGCTTCTGCACCTCAAAAGAAATGGTGACCAAGATACAAAGACAATCCACAGAGTGGGAAAGATATTCACCCAATACCCATCTGACAAGGGGCTAATATCCAGGATATATCAGGCACTGGTAGCACTTCACAAGAACAACCGGTGCTGGCGTGGGTGTAGGGGAAATGGGACTCTCATCCACTGTTGGTGGGAGTGCCGACTGGTCCAAGCCCTTTTAGAAAACAATATGGGCATTCCCCGAAAACTAGATATTCAGATCCTATTTGATCCAGCAATAGCACTCCTGGGAATATACCCAAGAGACTGCGCTATTCACTATACCTAATAATCTGGAAACAACCTAAATGCTAGAGAACAGAGGACTGGCTAAAGAAACTGTGGTTCATTTACACTATGGAATGCTATGCAACTGTCAGAAATGATGAAATTATTAAATTTACCTGAAAGTGGATGGACATGGAGACAATCATGCTGAGTGAAATTAATCAGACGGAAAATGATGGATAGAGAATGACTGCATTCATTAATAGGATATAAATAGATACCAGTGTTTTACTAATTGTGGGAAATTGTAATGGCAGATTAACACTCACCATTGAATATAAGTAAAGAGACTTAAGTGATAAACTCGAAATATCTGCAGGGCTAGCCACAATGTGTAAAAAGAAGAGGGAGGCGATGCAGAGACAGAGAGAGAGAGAGAGAGAAGAGAGAGAAAGAGAGGAAAAGGTGGGTTCCTGCTATTGAGGCAGCCTGGGGGTGGGTGGGAGGGGGTGGGGTACATTGGTGGTGGAAATGGGGCACTGGTGGAGGAATGGGTGCGAAATACTGTATTACCAAGAACCAATTATGAACACCTTTGTAATTGTATGTCTCACGCTGTTATAATAAAAAATATTTAAAAATTAAAAAAAAATAAAACAAACTAACAAAACGGAGCAGGGATGGGGAAGGGGGAGGGAACCTGGGATGTTGGTGGTGGGAGATGGGCACTGGTGGAGGGACGGGTGCTGAAACACTGTATGACCAAAACCCAAACATGAACTTTTTAATTGTATATCTTTTTTATTTGTATATCTCACGGTGGTATAATAAAATACTTATAAAATAAATAAATAAATAAAAATATCCTAAGGAAAAAAAAAGAAATCAATTCCATTCACAACTGTACCACAGAAAATCAAATACCTAGGAATCAGCTTAACCAAGTGTGTAAAGGACCTATACAAAGAGAACTACAAGACACTGCTTTAAGAAATAAAAGAGGACACAAGGAAATGGAAACACATCCCCTGCTCATGGATGAGGAGAATTAACATTGTCAAGATGGTAATACTCCCTAGAGCTTTGTACAAATTCCATGCGGTTCCTATAAGGATACACATGACATTCTTTAAAGAAATTGACCACCAACCACTCCTGAAATTCTTATGGAATAATAAACCCGACGGATAGCTAAAGCAATCCTTGGGACATAGAAGATGGGAGACATCACCTTTCCCAACCTCAAACTGTACTACAAAGCAGCAGTAATTAAAAGAGCTTGTTACTGGAATAAAAACAGACCTGTGGATCTATGGAACAGAGTTGAGTATCCTGACACCCACCCTCAAAGAAATGATCAGTTAATCTTTGATAAATGCGCAAAGAGTTCAAACTGGAGTAAGGAGAGCTTCTTCAACAAGTGGTGCTGGGAAAACTGGACAGCTACATGTAAAAAAATGAATTTGGACCTGTGTCTAACACCTTGCACAAAAAACAGATCTAAATGGATTAAAGATCTCAATATCAGACCTGAATCCATAAAGTACATTGAAGAACATATAGGAAAAACCCTTCACGACATTGAAGTTAAAGACTTCTTCAAAGGTGAAACACCATTAACAAAGCAACTAGAAGAAAAGATAAACATATGGGACTACATGAAACTAAAGAGCTTCTGCACCTCGAAAGAAACAGTGACCAAGATAGAGAGACAGTTCACAGAATGGGAAAGAATATTCACCCAGTACCCATCTGATAAGGGGTTAATATCCAGGATATATCAGGCACTGGTACAGCTATATAAGAAGAAAACAGCCAACCCCATAAAATGGGGAGAAGAAATGAACAGTACTTTGACAAGGAAGAAATTCGAATGGCCAAAAGGCATATGAAAAGATGCTCATCATAACTAATCACCAAAGAAATGCAAATCAAAGCAATAATGTGATATCACTTCACACCACAGAGACTGGTCCATATTCAACAGGGTAAAAGAAACAAGTGGTGGTGTGGAAGCGGGAACAGGGGACTCTCATACATTCTTGGTGGGATGTCGACTTGTACAACCTTTCTGGAAAACAATATGGACATTCCTCCAAAGACTAGAAATTGAGCTCCCTTTTGACCCAGCCATACCACTCCTGGGAATTCACCCTGGGAAGCCAAAAACACACAGCAGAAAATAATCAGACTTTTACTTTCGTAGCAGCACTATTGACAATAGCCAGAACCAGGAAAAGACCAGTATGCCCAAGAACTGGTGACTGGACAAATAAACTGTGGTACATCTACACAATGGAATACTATGTACCTGTTAGGAAAAATGAAGTTATGAAATTTGCCTATAAATGGATGGACATAGAAATGAACATGTTGAGTGAAATTAGTCAGAAGGAAAGAGAGAGACATAGAATGAAAGCATTTATTTGCATGACATAAATATACCAGGTGATCTTACCAAAAGTGGAAATTACCGCAAATGTGAGGGCATCAGAGGTTTGGTAGGACTGAGAAGGGAACATGTGTGAATAAATGTGGAATGGGCTGATACCAACATAGAACTGAGCATTAAATACAGGCAACAAAATGTACATGATGGCTTCCAAGTGTATGTAGTGCAACCCAGAATGTGTAGGAGAATGAAGGGAGAGAGAGGGAGAAAGAAAAGAAATAAAGAACCTGCCATTTAGGCAGGCTATGGGAGGGGGAGGGAATTGGGGACATTGGTGGTGGGAAATGGGCACTGGTGGAGGGTGGATGCTGGAACACTATGTGACCGAAACCTCCAAACATGAACAATGTTGTAATTGTATATCTCAAGGTTATATAACAAAATGTTTAATTAAAATAAAAAAAAATAAAAAATAAAAACCTTTAAAAAAAATAAATGATGTAGAGGCAAGAAGGAAGCTGGGGAGACTGTAGGAGCCACTGGAGGCCTGAACCGAGGCTGGATTCGTGGATGGAGACTCCAGTGGATCGATGGTTCCCTGCCCCTGCGAGTCAGAGCAGGTGAGATGGGGCTTGAGGCAGGAACTAGGCGCGCAATGACTGGACAGCAGCTAGTGCTTGTCGCAGTGGACTCAACACCTAAGTCAAGTTAAGGTCCTGGCAGTTGCGGCTGCCCAGGTTCCAGTCCCGTGTCTCGCTCTGTTGCTTTGACACACCCGGCGACTCCCCTGCTAGACGCCCTAAGTGCACTTTTCCACTGTGGATGCTGCCCGCCGCATGCCTCGAGACAACAGGACTAGGGAAAAGAACCTTCGCCAGACTCGGGAAATGAGCCTCCCAGAGCAGGGCCGCCACCTCATCCCCAATGCCAAGGCGTTTCTCTGGGACACTTGATCAACACTGGGGCGTGGTTTTAGAGGTGACATTGGTGGCCAGTTGAGAGTTCAAGATTTTTAAGCATTTTTAATTTTTGGCCTTCTGATTTCTTCCACCCACCCATGCCAGGAGAGGATTTACAGCTTTCTCTTCAGGTCTTGGAAGGGGAAGATCAAGAGGTAAATGGTTTCCCCCAAGTGTCCACACTGTGTGTCTGGGCATGGCCAGAATTCAGGGAAATAAGTCCTAGTGGCAGAAGCCGCATCCAGAGCTCCAGGCGCCTGAGAAGCTTAGGCAGGAGCAGGCGGAAGGGCTGCAGGAGGCTGCCCGGACAGCAGGATCTGACCCTGGCCAGTGTGGCTGCGAAGGATCCGTTGATGAGTGTGTCTAGGCAGTCTCAGCTCAGAGTCCTGATGGGGTCGGAGATCTCGGGGTCCCTTCTGACGTCCCCCAGCTCCTGGGGTTGCCTTGACTGGAGAGCTGAGCTGGGTGCTGCTGCTGCGGTTTGTCCCGAGTGCTTGCAAAGGGCTGAGCACGGTTAGGATCTTGTCTAGGAGGAGGGCAGTGACCGCGCACCATATCCTCCCTGGGGATATAGTGGTTAGAATTTGGTGCTTTCACTGCCATGGCTGGGTTCGATTCCAGGTCAGGGAAGCCTCTTTGGCATTTTCCCCTGGGATGCAAATAATCTTGCTCAACCTGACTTGCACCAGGGGCTAGTCTAGAAAGGAGAGGAGCGCGGAGTAGGTGCCTCTGGAGCAGGTCAGGGCCTGAGAAAATATTCCTGTCACTCTCTCATGTGCTCGTGGTTATGCAGTTTGGTATTTTCTGTACCTCAATGTCCTAGAGATTCGGGTCACTAGAGCACCAGGTCGGATTAGATTGTGGGTGTCTGTTCCTTTCTTGTGGAATCTCATTTCCATCACACTGAAATGAGAAATTTCAGAGGAAATGCTATGTAACAATCGAATTTCCAATGTCACCAGAGTATTTTTTAAATTTGTATTTAATTAAAATTTTTTATTCTCGGAGGATAAAAATTTTATTAATATTTTTATTTAATTTATATTTGTTATTCGAGGGGTCTGGAGTGATAGCAGACTGAGTAGGGCATTTACCTTGCAAGCAGCCAACACGGTTTCGATCCCTGGCATCCCATAAGGTCCACCGAGCACCGCCCACAGTAATTCCTGAGCAAAGACCAGGAGGTTCTTGAGCATCTCCAGGTTTGACCCAAAAAGAGAAACAAATACAAAAACAAAAAATAAAAATGAAACAAACCTTTTATTTGTTTTGGATCAGCTCCAACTCATTGCTCTGGATTGTATAGTGTGAGGATGGAAACCGGACTCCAGCAGGCAGAGCATGTAAAGAGACCCTGGAACCATCTCCTGAACCGAATATGTGAATATGCCGGTTTTGTGAATATCAGTGAAGCACATTATTTATCTTCAAAATAGTTGAAAAGGGGGCCAGAGAAACAGCTCTATAGGCTGGATTGAAATGTTGAGGTGCCAGAGGCCTGGTTTCTGTCCTTGACAACTCACGGATCTCTAGTCAACAAAGAGACCAGAAGTCCTGAGCTGGGAACAATGTGACCCAAAACACTGCCAACCTTGCCCAAAGAAACAACATACAGATTCCAGTGACTTAGAGACTCTACCCCTGGTAAGATAACCTCCACTTCCTAATAAGCTCTTTGCAATCTTCCTTCCTAATTCATTCCTTCCCTCCCTCTCTCCCTCCCTCCCTTCCTCACTCCCTCTCTTTCCTTTCCTTTTATCTTATTTTTTTGTCATATCTAGCAATGTGAATGGGTTACTCCGGTCTCTACTCAGGAATTACTCCCTGTGGTACTCGGGTGACCGTAGTGGATGCCAAGATGAAACCAGGATTTACTGTGTGCACCGCAAATGCCCTCCCTGCTGTATATTGTCCAGAACGCAGTTTTCTTTTTCGCGTAGTACAATTTAAGTGTTCTGATTTTGTACTCAGGGGTCTCTCCTGGCAGGGATCAGGAGGCCATATATTGTGCCAGAGATTGAACCTGGGTCAGTTGCATGTTACATAAGCAATTAACACGGTACTATCTCTCGAGAATCATGTTCAGTTTCTTGCTCTTACTCCTTGGTGGTGCTTGGCGGTTCTGAGTTGTGCCAGGGTTGAACCTGGGTCCGTCCAGACACTCAGTCATTTTCTCATTGGTCTTCAATTCCCCAGGCACTCTTTTATTATCTCATTGGCTATCAATTTTTTTGTACCACACCTGGCATTATTTAGAGGTTATTCCTGGGTCTGAACATATGGGATGCCGGGAATCCAACCAGGGTCAGCCGCAAGCAAGGTAGATGCCATATCTTCACTGTGCTATTGCTTCAGTCCCAAACCCAGATCATTATGTTCCTTGAACATCACTGAAAGCTCTTCCTCAGATATACTTGGTGGACATGCAGACTCCAGTAGCAGTGGATCTGAGTAGCACTGCACTGATTGACCTTAACATTGAACTGTCAGGCCTGGAGGAAGAATATTGCCAGTGGTATCACCTGGGTTCCCTTAGCACAGCTTGACAATGAGCCTTTCCACCCCCATCACCCTCCCCCAGCGACAAACACACACAAACACACACACCTACACATAGAAACATACTCACCCAAGTCTGTTGAGGGCTATGAAGATATCTGGTATGGGATTGCAAACTCTATCTATGGAGAAAGAGAGAGGATTTCGGTGACAGGTAACTGAAATGAGTCACAAAATATCTATGTTTCTAAAACATGTGTGATATGAGCATGGGTAATCTCAGATTCAGTTGGGAGTGAAATAAAAATTTATATTTTTAGAGAAAATCCTGCCGCGTATGACTGGGATTCACAAGCTGAGAGACATACTTACTTTGGCCCATACTGCCTGCATGGCAAAATGTAAAAGAGAACTCATTAGAATCTCAGTGCAATACTAACTCATACATAACTATTTACAAATTTATGTCAAATTAGTCACAGAGAATCCAGAGGGTAAATTTGGAAATCATTGTCTGGACATTCTGAATTTTTCTGTATAAAATCATGATGAGCAGGGACAGAATGATAGCACCTTGGGTACTGCAGATGACTTGCATGAGTGATTCCTGAGTGCTGAGCCAGGAGTAACCTCGGAGCAATGCTAGGTGAGTTGCAAAAATAAAAGAAAAGAAGACAATCATGAAGATCATAATAGGGAAAACATGCAGCAGAAGTTCTGCCTACCCGGTATTTCAGCAGCCTCAAAATAACCCCGATTACTTTGATAGGTCATATGCACATCTGTTTTCACTGCAGCATGTAGTCCAACAGCCAAAACATGAAAATAACCCATATGCCCAATGAAGGATGTATGGATTAAGATATTGAATAGAGAAACAATGGTCTTCTCTAAGCTCTAGACAGAACTAAATTGTGCAATCTGCATTAGATATGGATGGAACTAGAGGACATACTACGGAGTGATGTCAGTGAGAAGAGAGCCACAAAATGTGAGGGTGAATGGAATGTATAGGAAAATGTAGCATCAGGCTTCTAAGTCACTATATGTAGTATACTGAAGTTTATGTACAGAACAACTTCAATCAAGTTTGTCACTGGATAAAGCCTATAGAACTGGCATAAAACCTTTCAATTGTAATGGGGTAGCAGCAAAGGGTAAGGGCAGGGCACTTGCCATGCTGCCCCCAGCCACTCTGGCTTTGATTCCCAGCAACATCTTCTGTCCCCTGAGCCTGGTAGAAATAATCCCATAGCCAGGAAAGAGCCATAAAAGAGCACTGACAGGTGTGGCCCCAAAAAATTAAAAATAAAATAAAATGTAACTCCATCAACGGGAACCAAGGCAAACTGCCTTATTTTCACCATGCGACCCTTTGGGCACTGCGCTTCTGGGACCTGGGGCAATCACCCCCCACAGGTGTCTGTGTGTGAGCCCCTGCGTCTCCGTGGACCCAAGTTAGCCCAGAGAAGAGCGGAAACTCCATCAACGGAACCAAGGCAAAGTGCCTTGGTTTCACCACGGACCCTTTGGGTCATCCCAAAACTCAAAACTCAAAACCAAAACTCAAAAGCGCCGCAACCCTCTTACTACCTATCTTGCATGAGGTACCAGTGAACCTTGGTTCCTACATCCTTGCTACCCACCCAAACTCTGCAAACAGACCAGACACCTACTAACTGTACTATCTAGTCCACCAAGACCCCATATTTGCAACCTACAATAGTCATAATGGTCAAGCAACGCAAAATTCCATCAAGCTCTGTGAGTGAAGTCACTAGTCCAGATGAGACAAGCAATACCAATGAGTTGTATAACCTCTCTGATAAGGAATTTCGGAAAGAAATGTTAAAAAATTCATAAGGAATTCAAAGAAGCAATGGAATGCAAACTCAATAAAATACAAGAGGACATGATAGAAGAAGTGAGGAAAATGCAAATGGAAATGACAGTTATTAAAAATGAGGTAAATGAAATGAAAAACACAGTGGAAAGCCAGCATAGCAGAATAATAGCTACTGAAGAAAGAATTAGTGATCTCGAGGACGAGTTCCAAAGATTCGCTACACAACACCAGAAGATAGAAAAAAAGACTCACAATTACCAAACAGACTACAGGAGATAATCGGGATGAGCCAGAAGAAACAACATACGGATCATTGGGGTCCCAGAAGGCCAAGAAGAAAACCCTGATGAAGAAGAAACTGTCAAAGCCATAATTGCTGAGAAGTTCCCAGAACTAAAGAATGCTTGCCCCAAGATTCAGGAGGCCCGTAGGATACCAGCTAAAAAGAAACCCCAACAAGAATACTCCAAGACACATCTTAATAAAAATGACAAAAACTATAGCTAGAGATAGAATACTGAAAGCAGCAAGATCAAAGAAGGAAATCACATACAAAGGAACATCTCTAAGATTTACAGCAGATTTCTCTGATGAAACACTCCGAGCCCGAAAACAATGGTGGGATATTGTGAAAAGGCTCAGTGAACTGCAGGCCTCACCAAGAATTCTCTACCCGGCCAAACTCACATTCAGATATGAAGGAAAGATACACAACTTCATGGATAAGCAACAACTCAGGAATTTCATGGACTCAAAACCAATCCTAAAAGAAGGACTGAAGGAACTACTGTAATACGACCAAACCCATAAGCACAACAAGCACAAACAGAAAGATGGCACAAAATCCGATGACAATAATCTCTCTCAATGTCAATGGTCTAAATGCACCAATTAAGACACACAGAGTAACAAAATGGATTAAAAAATTGAACCCAACAATCTGTTGTCTACAAGAAACGCATCTGAATATTCAGAACAAATACAGACTCAAAGTCAAAGGTTGGAAGACCATTCTCCATGCAAACAACTCCTCCAAAAGGCTGGTGTGGCCATATTAGTATCAGATAATATAGGCTTCAGGCTGAAAAAGTTTAGAAGAGACAATGAAGGCCATTTCTTATTACTTAAGGGGTATGTCCACCAGGAAGAAATTACACTACTAAACATATATGCACCCAATGAGAGGCCAGCAAAATATATAAAACAACTGCTAAGAGACCTCAAAGAAGACATTTACAGTAGCACAATAATAGTTGGAGACTTCAACACTGCTCTATCAACGATGGATAGATCAACAAGACAGAAACTCACCAAGGAAATATTGGCCCTCAAGGAAGAAATGGAAGAAAGAGAGCTAGTGGATATATACAGGGCTTTTCATGACAAAAAAGCTGAATACACATTTTTCTCTAGTGCACATGGAACATTCTCCAAGATAGACCACATGCTGAGCCACAAAGCATACCTCAATAAAATAAAAAAAGATAGAAATTGTGTCAGCTATCTTTTCAGACCATGATGCAATGAAAATGGAAGTTAACCGTACACAGAAACAGGGAGTCAAACCAAACACCTGGAAACTGAACAGCTCACTCCTGAACAACAAATGGGTCATAGAAGAAATCAAACAGGGAATCCAAAGATTTCTGGAAACAAATGAAAATGAAGGCATCAACTATAAGAACTTGTGGGAGGAGCCCCAAAAAAAGGAGCCCAACCCAGGCAGAAAAAAAGGAAATAATAAAACTTAGAGAGGAAATCAATGAGTTGGAAACCAAAAAAAAAAAAATCCAAAAAGATTAGTGAAACCAAGAGCCGTTTTTTTGAAAAAATTAAACAAGATTGACAAACCATTGGCAAGACTTGCAAGGACTGGGAAAGAGAGAACCCAAATAAACAGAATCAGAAATAAAAAGGGTGACATCACAACAGAAACCACAGAAATCCAAAAGATCATCAGAGATTACTTTGAGAGCCTGTATGCCGTGAAACGTGAGAATCTAGAAGAAATGGATAAATTCCTGAAGTCCTATAACCTCCCACGGCTGAAACAAGAAGACCTCCAATACCTGAATAAGCCTATGACCATTGAGGAAATAGAAACAGTAATTAAAAGTCTGCCCAAACACAAAAGCCCAGGTCCAGACGGATTCCCTAGTGAACTCTACCAAACCTTTAAGCAGGACCTACTGCCAGTCCTTTTCAAGCTCTTCCAGGAAATAGAAGAAACAGAAACACTCCCAAAGAGCTTCTATGAGGCACATATGACCCTGATACCCAAAGCAAGGAGAGACAACACAAAGAAAGAAAACTACAGACCAATATCCCTGATGAACACGGATGCTAAGATCTTCAACAAAATACTAGCAAACAGAATCCAAAGACTTATCAAGAATATTATACATCATGACGAAATAGGATTCATCCCAGGAATGCAAGGATGGTTCAACATTCGCAAGTCAATCAACATAATACATCATATCAATAAAAAGAAAAAATAAAAACCATATGATCCTATCAATAGACACAGAGAAAGCATTGGACAAGACCCAGCACCCGTTCATGATTAAAACCCTCCAGAAAGTGGGAATTGAAGGAAGCCTTCCTCAAGATAGTTACAGCCATCTACCAAAAGCCCACAGCGAGCATCATTCTAAATGGGGAAAAATTGAAAGCCTTCCCCCTGAGATCAGGGACAAGACAAGGTTGCCCACTCTCACCTCTTTTATTCAATATAGTACTGGAAGTACTTGCCATAGCAATCAGAGAAGAAAAGGACATCAAGGGCAACCAGATAGGCAAGGAAGAAGTCAAGCTATCATTATTTGCAGATGACATGATATTATAGCTAGAGAACCCTAAACTCTCTACCAAAAAAACTCCTAGAAACAATAGATGCATATAGTAGAGTGGCAGGAACAAAATCAACACCCAAAAGTCGGTGGCTTTCCTATATACAAATAACGAAAGAGAAGAAAGGGATATTAAGGAAACAATTCCATTCACAATTGTGCCACAGAATATCAAATACCTAGGAATCAACCTACCCAAGTGTGTAAAGGACCTGTACAAATAAAACTACAAGACACTGCTCCAGGAGATAAAAGAGGTCACAAGGAAATGGAAACATATTCCCTGCTCATGGATGGGGAGAATCAACATTGTCAAAATGGTAATACTCCCTAGAGCTCTGTACAGATTCAGTGCAGTCCCTATAAGGATACCCATGACATTCTTCAAAGAAATTGACCAAATACTCCTGAAATTTATATGGAACAATAAACCCCCAAGGATAGCTAAAGCAATCCTCGGGAAAAAGAAGATGGGAGGCATCACCTTTCCCAACTGCAAACTGTACTACAAGGCAGTAATAATTAAACACCATGGTGTTGGAATAAAAACCAGACCTGTGGACCTATGGAATAGAATTGAGTATCCTGACAAGCAACCTCAAACACATGATCATGTAATATTTGATAAAGGTGCAACCAGTCTAAAATGGAGTAAGGAAAGCCTCTTCAACAAGTGGTGTTTGGAAAACTGGGCAGCGACACGTAAAAAAATGAATTTGGACCTGTGTCTAACACCATGCACAAAAATCAGATCAAAATGGATTAGAGATCTCCGTATCAGACTTAAATCCATAAAGTAGATTGAAGAAAATATAGGAAAAACCCTCCACGACATTGAAGCTAAAGGCATCTTCAAAGGTGAAACATCACTAACAAAGCAACTAGAAGAAAAGATAAACTTACGGGACTACATGAGACTAAAAAGCTTCTGCACCTCAAAAGAAACAGTGACTAAGATACAAAGGCAGACCACAGAATGGGAAAGAATATTCACCCAATACCCATCTGATAAGGGGTTAATATCCAGGATATATCAGGCACTGGTAGAACTTTACAAGAAGAAAACAAACAACCCCATCAAAAAATGGGCAGAAGAAATGAACAGAAACTTCAGCAAGGAAGAAATTCGAATGGCCAAAAAAACACATGAAAAGATTCTCATCATCACTAATCATCAGAGAGACGCAAATCAAAACAACAATGAGATACCACTTTACACCACTGAGACTGGCACATATTCAAAAGAGCAAGAACAACAAGTGCTGGCTTGGATGTGGGGGAAAAGGGGACACTCATCCATTGTTGGTGGGAATGCCGGTTGGTACAGCCTTTCTGGAAAACAATATGGACATTCCTCCAAAGACTAGAAATTAAACTCCCATTTGACCCAGCCATGCCATTCCTGGGAATCTTATCTGGGAAACCAAAAATACGTAGTGGAAGCACCATCCCTACTTTTATGTTCATAGCAGCATTATTCACAATATCCAGAATCTGGAAGCAACCAGAGTGCCCGAAAATCGATGACTGGATAAAAAAGCTTCGGTACATCTACACAAGGGAATACTATGCAGCTATTAGGAAAAATGAAGTTATAAAATTTGCCTATAAATGGATGGACATGGAGAAGATTATGTTGAGCGAAACTTGCCAGAAGGAGAGAGACAGACACAGAATGACTGCATTTATCTGCATAACATAAATATATATGTACATATTAAGATACCAATATCCAAGGTCAAGTGAAACATATATCAGGAGGTCTTGTCAAAGGTGGAAATTATCACAAGCGTGTGGGATTCAGAGGCTAGGTAAGACAGAAAATGGAACAGGGTGCTAACAATTGTCGAGGGTACTAATGCCAACCTAGAACTGAGCATTAAATAGAGGCAAAAAGATACACATGACAACCCTTTAATGTATGTTCTGTATTCCATAGTCTGGAGGGGAAGGAAAAGAGAAAAAGAGAGAAATGGAAAGAAATAAAGAACCTGCCATGGAGGTGGGCTGGGGGAGGGGGAGGGAACCGGGGACATTGGTGTTGGGAGATGGGCACTGGTGGCGGGATGGGTGCTGGAACACTGAATGAACAAAACCCAAATATGAACTTTTTAGCTGTATATCTTTGTAATTGTAATAATAAAAAATTTAAAAAAAAAAAAATTAAAATAAAATGTTAGTGTAATCATGAAAAACCAAACTTAGTTACATTAAATGAAATGATAAAAAAGAAATGAAAAGGAATAATCAGTGAAAGAGGTCATGCATGGGCTAATTTCAATAAAGTTACAATGGTATTCAATAGAACAACTAAATCTGAAATTGCAAATAAAAGCAGAAAGTGTACTGTGGATCAAAAACATTTTAGGAAGAGATTGAGAGGACAGAAAACAAATGAAAAATAACTGCCTACAACTCTAGTAATGTCAAATTAGCCCTAGTTTTCCACTAGCACTATCAAGGTATTGACGTAGTGATCTCTGAAAACAGCAAGATATGGTCCTAAAGTCTCCTGAGCAGTGCTTAGGAGACCTACCTTAGGTCTTGATATTTCTTAGCACATAGACACTAGGTACAGAAGTTTGTAAAATCATTTATTTAATTATCTATTCATTTATGTATGTATGTATGTATATATTTATTGTTTTATTTTTAAGTTGAGGTCACACCTGGCAAATGCTCAGGAATTATTCTGCACTCAGGAATTACTCCTGTAGGAGCTCAGGGACCCATATACAATGGCAAGGATCAAACCTGAATAGGCCACTTGCAAGGCGAATGCCTCACCACTACGCTGTCATTCTGACCCCAAGTTTAGAAAATTACAAGTGGCAGTGGCCACAGGTTCCCAGGCAATTAGATGAAATCTCAATAATTTAATGAAATCAGTTGTTTTTCTTGATATTTTGGCCACATCCAGTGATATTCAGGGTTGTTCCAGGCTCTTCACTCAGAAGTTAGTCTTGGCGGTATCGGGAGACAATATAGGATACCAGGGATCAAAAATGCGTCAGCCAGGTGCAAGGTAAGCTCCCTACACACTGGATTCAATTCCTCAGTTGAAAATAACTTTCTTAAATGATTACGAAGATAAATGTTATTTAGCTGGATATGGAGGAATGGAAGTGTGCAATTAAGAACACATCAGTGTTGGGTATTCATCATTGTTGGATGAATGCTACTCCTCCCTAGAGGGAAAGGGTAGCTTCAACAGAGCAAACCACAGATTAGGAGTGTCTCTTCTTTTCTCAGAAAGCAAAGGTTGCAGAGAAATCATCGAATCAGTATCAGGAGAGAAGCTGCAGTGTGAAAAGAGAAGTTGGCAGATCAGGCAGAACTACCTGAGCAGCTCAAGTAAGGAGGTTGTGAGTGGGCTGCTGGTTGGAGAGCATCAGAATCTCAAGTGAGACAGGATCAGGGGAATAATCTATGTGCTGGAGCAGCTACACAAATATTTCTCTAAAACTGAGACAATCACAACTTGCGGAGCACCTTAAGCCAATCAGTATTCACATCATTAGTGACAGTCTTAATGTTTGGTTTAAAGTTCACAGGACTTGGACAAATTGATCAGCAAACTGTACTGACTGGCCAATGTTGTGTTACTTTTTTTTGCTTCTCTTTCTCTCTCTCTATCTCTTCTCCTCTTCTGCTCTTCCCTCTTTCTTCTTTTCTCTCCTTTCTCCTTCTCATATATGGGTATTCATTCAAGTCTGACTTACAGAAAGAAGTGAGGAAAATATGGGACATTCATTGATAGGTTTTAAATGTCCCATGAGACTAGGGACCTCTATGAGAATAATACTTAAAAGCGTTCAATTTGGACAAGAACTGATTTCTAATCGTTGGTAATGGGATGCGGATAATAACGTTTCAGTATCTGTATTGCAAGCTATAATGCCCAAATGAGAGGGAGATATGGAGGAGACCTCAGAAGACAGAGATACAAAGGGAGAGAGAGAGGAGAGAGTGAGACAAAATGAGTGAGAGAGAGAGAGAGAGGAGGTGCAAGTATAGTGTTAGGTGGAGGGGGGAGGGTAAGTGTGGACATTGGTTGTTTGAAATGTACACTGGTGAGTATCCGGTGTTGGAACACTGTATGACTGAATCCGATCATGAAAATTTTGGTAATTATGTATCTCATAATGATTCAAATAAAATGCAAATAAGTTAACTCATACATCTTTTTAAGTTGATTAAAAAGAAAGTTGAGCAATGTCAGAATATAACGAATGAGTATTCTAATATTATGGTGTACTAGTCTGATCTCTCTTTGCTAATGGAAGTCATTTCCATATTCCTGATTCTGTTTATATAATGCTGCAAAAACACTCATTGAAACCTTTGCAAAATTTTATGTCTATCACTTATTCATTTTGATTCCTAAACATCCTCCAAAATGTGTTCTCAGGAAATGCAATAGTATAATGCAAAAATACTTGTAGGACAGCTGGAATGTCTCCTGCCTACTCCACCAGTGCATTCATGTACTTAAGCAAGAAGACTTGCGCACCATTCGGGGCAGGCCCTAAAGCAGAAAATGATGGAAATGCAGGGTCTGGTGGAGCATGTCATCACCCAGCTCAGTTTCAGTAAGTAGGTCATATCACTCACTGCACTGAGCCCCAGCTCACCTACACATTCTACACAGCACCTCTAACGGTAATGCTGTCACAAGTCCTCTTGGTGTTAAATCACATTTAGGGACCAGAGCAATAGTGTAATGGGTGGACATTTACCATGCCTGTAGCCTGCTTGTGATGCCAAGGATTCTTGGCATCACATAGGAACCACTGAGCACCAAAAGAAGTAATTCCTAAGTGCAGGGCCTGGACTAGCTCTGAGCACCTATGGTATGGTCTGTAACCAAAAAAAATTTTTGAAACACACTTACAAGGGCCAGACATTGCAGCAGTCAAGAGTGTTTTCTTGCACGTGTCTGACCTGGTTTTCTTCCTTGGAACCCTCTGTCCCTCCAACACTGTTCACTAGGTGGTAAGTGTCAGTCCTGAGACCACCAGTGATCGTCCTGAAAGAAAAGAAAACAACATAATCCAAAACCTTAGATCACATTTTGGCTGTGATACAAGTTTTATGGTCTGTGAGACTAGGGAGAAGAAGCTCTAGGAATGCCGTGGGTTAGCTGGAAGACAAATATAATTGATGACACGGATCAATATTCTAGCCAGGAGCTGCAAGGGCATCAGTGTGACAGATGCCAATTTTCTAAGATTCCATGCCTCTCAGCAATATTGTTTCTTTCACAAGGGACAGTAGTATTAGGAGGAAACCTAGAATTTTCTTTTTTTGCTTTTTTTGGGTCACACCCGGCAATGCTCAGGGGTTACTCGTTGCTCTGCACTCAGGAATTACTCCTGGCAGTGCTTGATGGACCATATGGGATTCCAGGGAGCGAACCCAGGCAGGCACACGCTGGCTGCATGCAAGGAAACGCCCTACCCGATGGGCTATCGCTGCAGCCCTGGAAACCTAGAATTCTTAAAGTGCAGAAAGGAATAAAATTTAAAAGAATAAGGTGTTTAAATGATCACTATGTAACGATCTTGATTAACGCTTTCACGGAAATAACACTTGCTGAATCTGAAATTCATGGTACAGAATATCCTTAAACACAATACATATAACTTCAGTACAGTAATCATACTTGTAATTCTTTTGTATATTTCACCTAGTATGTTCAATGTCATTCGGCACACCATGTCTAGTAAGTTCCATGGGAAATAGGTGAATGAGTATTTCTGCATTTTCTACTTTGCTGAAAAAATGAAGAAGAATAGATGAATAGATGAAGAAGAATAGATGGAGAAGGTCACATCTATTCTGCTCACATGTCAGATTGAACATGTAGTTTGTTTTCCTGAACCAGTAAAGCTCTGCACTTAATAGAGCTCTGCAAGGGATGTGTATTCATCCATATTTATTTATTTATTTATTTATATGTCTATTTATTTATTTATAGGGGGCTTCTAGTTCGGATTCATTTGCATTATGCAATATCCTGGAGGCAAACGAACCAAGACCACAAACCCACAGACCACTGAGCGTGGTTTTATTTTATTTTATTTTTAAAATTTTTTGTTATACCACCGTCAGATATAGAATTACAAAGGTGTTTATAATTGGCTCTTGGTAATACCGTATTCCAGCACCCATCCCTCCACCACCAATGTACCCCCACCCCGCCCACCCACACCCAGGCTGCCACAATAGCAGGTACCCCAGTTTCCTCTCTTTCTCTCTCTGTCTCTCTCTCTGTCTCTACCTCTCTCTCCCTATTCTTTTTACACATTGTGCCTAGCCCTGCAGATATTTAGAGTTTATCACTTAAGTCTCTTTGTGTATGTGAGTTTTAATCTGCCATTACCATTTCTTACATTTAGCAAAGCACTGGTAACTATTTATATCCTATTAATGAATGCAGTCATTCTCTATCTGTCCTTTTACTTCTGACTAATTTCACTCAGCATGATAGTCCCCATGTCCATCCACTTTCAGGTAAATTTCATAATTCCGTCTTTTCTGACAGGTGCATAGTATTCCGTAGTGTAGATGAAACACAGTTTCTTTAGCCAGTCCTCTGTTCTCGGGCATTTAGGTTGTTTCCAGATTTTAGCTATAGTGAAGAGCGCAGAGATGAATAAAGAAGTACAGATAGTGTTTCTGCTATGTATTTTTCAGTCTCTTGGTATATTCCCAGGAGTGCTATTGCTGGATGAAATGGGAGCTCAATATCTAGTTTTCGGAGGAATGCCCATATTGTTTTCCAAAAGGGCTGGACCAGTCGGCACTCCCACCAACAGTGGATGAGAGTCCCATTTTCCCCACATCCACACCAGCACCGGTTGTTCTTGCTGTTTTGGATGTGTGCCAGTCTCTGTGGTGTGAGATGGTACCTCATTGTTGTTTTGATTTGCATCTTCCTGATGATTAAAGATGAAGGCACTTTTTTCATATGCATTTTGGCCATTCGAATTTCTTCTTTTTGGAAGCTTCTGTTCATTTTTTCTCTCCATCTTTTGATGGGGTTGGCTGTTTTTTTCTTGTGAAGTGCTACCAGTGCCTGATATATCCTGGATATTAGCCCCTTGTCAGATGGGTATTGGGTGAATATCCTTTCCCACTCTGTGGATTGTCTTTGTATCTTGGTCACCATTTCCTTTGAGGTGCTAAGCTTTTTAATTTTATATAATCCCATTTCTTTATCTTTCCTTCCATTTGCTTGGTATGTGGTGTATCGTCTTTAAAGATACTTTTAGTTCCGATGTCGTAGAGCGTTTCTCCTATGTTTTCTTCAATGTACCTCATAGATTCATGTCTGGTGTTGAGATCTATAATCGATTTTGATCTGACTTTTTTGCATGGCGTTAGAAGGAGGTCTAAGTTCTTTTTTTTACATGTAGCTGCCCAGTTTTCCCAGCACCATTTGTTGAAGAGGCTTTGTTTGCTCCACTTAATATATTTTTCAGCATGGTTTTAGAGGTGACTTTGCTGGCATCAAGAGATTTCAAGACTCTTAAGCATTTTTAATTCTTGGCCCTCATATTTCTTCCACCCACCAAATGCCAGGAGAGGATTTACAGCTTTTCTTTTTCTTCAGGTCTCTGGGGGGGGAAGATCAAGGGGTAAACTGGTTTTCCCCAAGTGTCCCTACTGTGTGACTGGGCATGTCCGTAATTCAGGGAAATAAGTACTAGTGGCAGAAACTGCCATCAGAGCTCCAGGCACCTGAGAAGCTTTGGCAGGAGTAGGGCAGGAAGGGTTGCTGTAGGCTGCAGGGTTGTAGAGCAGATCTGCTGTGGAGGGCAGAGTGTCTGCGATGGATCCCTTAATGAGTGTGTCTAGGTCGTCACAGCTCAGAGTCGTAGATGGAGTTGGAGATGGCTGTGTCTCTCTTGGACGTCCCCCAGCCTCTAAGGGTGCCTTGGTTGGAGAGCTGTGCTGGGTGCTCCTCCTTCGTTTGTCCCGTGGGCAATGCAGAAGGGGCTGAGCATGGTGCGGATCATGTCAGTAGGAGGAGGGCAGTGACCACGTACATAATCTCCCTGGTGGTCTAGTGGTTAGGATTCGGTGCTTTAATAATCTCCTCTTCTTAATAAGCTCTTTGCAATCTTTCTTTCCCTCCCTCCCTCCCCTCCCTCTCTCCCTCTCTGCCTGCCTCCCTCCCTCCCTCCTCTCTCCATCCCTGCTTCCCTCCCTCCCTCCCTCACCTCCCTCTCTCCCTCTCTCCCTCCCTCCCTCCCTTTCTTACTTCCTTTCTTCCAGGAATTGAACCTGGGTCAGCTACATGAAAGTTAAGTAATTACTCACTGTGCTATCTCTCCAAAACCATGTTCAGTTTCTTGCTCTTATGCCTGATGGTGCTTTGGGGGACCTGATGTGCTAGGGTTGAACCTGGGCCCCTCCAGACACTCAATCATTATGTTATTGGTCTTTAATCCCCCAGGCACTCTCTTTTTTATCCACTATCACTATCACTATCTTCCCGTTAATCATATATTTGTTAGAGCGGGCACCAGTAATATCTTGATATGTCCTGTCTCATGCTAGTAGAATCCAAAGGCACCCACTTGCTCCAGGAACATAAAGAGCCTCAAACCATTATATTAGGTCATGGGAATAACCTAATATAAATGTTACTGCTATTTGGCATATCAAATAAGACATGAGCAGCTTGCTAGGCTTGCTGTGCGGGTGGCATACTCTTGTAGTCACCTCTAAATAAAGCCTTTATTGATGAACTGCGTAGCCACTAGCGGCCGTGCGAGCCAGGCTGTGATAGTCTGGTCTGCTGGGTGGAGTTGTGACAAGAGGGAAGTCCAGATGTGGAAAATGGCGGGCCCCATGGAGTAGGGGGTGTCGTCTGACTTGTTGTGAGGCTCTGCTGGGGTGGCAGGCCAGGGCGAGAACCAGCCATGCCTCCCGGGCGTCTCATGAGTGGCTGGGCACAGGGAAAGCAAGTAGCAGCTCTGCCCCATGTCTAGAGTCTCTGATTCAGCATACCTGGGCCGGATTGAAAAAAAAAAATCCATTGGTCATTAATTTTTTTTGTACCACACCTGGTATTATTCAGGAGTTACTCCTGGTTCTGAACATATGGGATGCCGGGAATCTAACCTGGGTCAGCCTCATGCAAGGTAAACACCATATCCACTGTGCTATCACTTCAGCCCTAAACCCAGATCATTATGTCCCTTGAATATCACTGAAAGCTATAGCTCAGATATACTTGCTGGATGTG
Organism: Cryptotis parvus; assembly: GCA_021461705.1. Lineage (NCBI taxonomy): Eukaryota > Metazoa > Chordata > Mammalia > Eulipotyphla > Soricidae > Cryptotis > Cryptotis parvus. Next base: position 84,568 of record JAJIBD010025239.1, read on the forward strand.
CAGACCGGTACCACTGAATCTGAACAGCACTGCGCTGGTTGACTTTAACATTGAACTGTGAGGCCAGGTAGGAAGAATATTGCCAGTGGTGGCATCTGGGTTCCCTTAGCACAGTTTGAAAACAAGCCTTGCCACACCCACTCCCTCCCTCCCAACTACGCACACACAAAACACACACACACACACATACTCACTCACACACACCTAAAAACTAGAAACATACTTACTGTATTGCACCTCAAGGCTGTGAAGACATCTAGTATGGGATTACAAACTCTGTCTATGGAGTAAGAGAGAGGATCCTGGTGACAGGTAGATGGTAAGGGTCACAGAACATCCATATTTCTAAATATAATACCACAAAATTCCCAATGAAATCCTTTTCAAAAGCGTTAGAACTGGTACTGGAGCGATAGCACTTTGGATAGGATGTGTGCCTTCCATGCGGCCAATTCCTGGCATCTATATATTTAATCCCTGGCATCCCATATAGTCCCCTGAGCAAGGTCAGGTGTAATATCTGAGTGCAGAGCCAGGAGTAACCCTAGAGCATTGCTGGCATTGTCCAATAAGTAAATAGAACCAAAAAGAACCCAAAACACTTTAGAACTTGCCATTATGTATCTTAAATATATGCTAATATATTTCCTCAGGGATTCCAATACTCGGATAGACAAAAACAGCACCTGTTCAAGCTACAGCCAAAATTACAGCATACTACAAATGAAGCAATCTCTGAATGGCGCCACAGCGTATCAGCTTAACAGAGTTCCAACCCCAGAGGGAAATATAGCAGTCTCTGGGTTTTCCATTAACACCTGCGGTATAACTGAGGTCTGGCTCTGTGGGAATAGGGAAGAGGAATTCAGAGTGGAGGGTTCTCTGATCCCAGTGTCTGCCTTTTTCCTCCTGCAGAGTGTATCTCTAAGCTGTATAGATCAGCATATATCAGCACACCATGGTGTGAAAGCATCAAGCAGAGGATGGGACAAGAGCCGTTATTTAAGAGTAAAACAGAGCCTTGGACTAATGAGATAAGTTCAAAAAACATACCATTACTATATATATATATATACATATATATATATTTTGTATCATTTTGGAATGTACAACTAAGTGCTTAAATGTGAAAATCACTTCCTCTTAATTTATTTGCTGAAAATAAAAACAGAGCGTACAGGACGGAGTTAGCTGCACCCTGGTAATTCTGAATGACCTGGGGTATACATTTAATGGTGACTCCTGAAACCCAATAGGGAACAAAGTGCTGGATATAAAAATAAAATGCAATAATCAAAAAATCTTTCTAAGTATTTTCACTGTGGAATAAGCTTGGTGCTGTAAAATGTTATTTTTGTGCTAATTTGGCTCTTATATCAGGCCTAGTACAACGCTTTTGAAATCTTAGAATGTAATATCCTCTGAATGAAACACAAGAGAAGAATTATTAGTCATGCACATTTCTACAGCACCAAGTGTCTTGACATGGATAGTAACACTTTCTCTTGGGATGAACTGGAAATCTTTTCTGATCTGCAAGTAGCTAGAAGACACAGTCAGTGTGAAGTTAGCTGGACCTCCAGGAGACTAGATAGTTTAACTATAAGGCACTTCTTAGTGTGCTGAGAAAAGTCAGTATTTTATGGAGGATACTTTAAGGGGACAATGATTTGAATAAATTTTCAGGATTTTGAAAGATCTTGGCTGATACCCAAGATCTATCAAACAATCAAAAAACTTGAGAATAACAAATGTGTTTGACCCCACCTCTGAGGTGGTGAGGAGACAGGCATATCCCTTAAGAAGATATAAGGATGGTCAATAGGAATATGAAAAAGTGCTTATCAACACTTGTGGTTAGAGAAACACAAATCAAAATAACATTGAGAAATAATCTCATGCCAGGTAAAATGGCACATATCAGAAAGTCTAGCAAAACCTGGTGTTGATGCCAGTGAATCTTCATCTACTGCTGGGGGGAATGTGTGATTCAGCCTCTATGGCGAGAATTAAAAGTGAGTTTCTACAAATAGGAACAGAACTCCTAAATGATCCAGTGTTACCACTATTGGAGTCTAGCCCCATGCCCATAAAAAACACATTTCTTTGATAGGTCATATGCACATCTGTTTTCCTTGCAGCATGTAGTCCAATAGTCAAAACATGTAAAAACCCCACATGCCCAACTATGGTTGACTGGATTCAATATTGAATAGAGAAACAATGGACTCCTCTAAGCTCTAGAAAGAACTAAATCGAGTAATCTGCAATAGATATGTGTGGAACTAGAGGACATTCTACTGAATGAAGTCAGTGAGAAGAAAGGTACAGACATAGATCTCTCATCTTGGATCTTAAAGATAGACAGCGATAGAATAACATAGGGCCAAAGGTAACACAGTGGGAGAATTGATCCACACCATTGAGTTTAGATAGGGGGAATTGAAACTAAAGGGAATTTCCTTCCTGGGGCACACTGGTGATGGTTTGTGTACTGGAACTTTGTACACAGAATAAAAGCATCAAGAATAGTGTAAGACAAAGCACAACAATCCATAAAATTGTTCCTGTGTTTTGGTCATATCTGGCAGGTCTTGGGAGGCCATATGGAATGCCAAAGATTACTCCCAGCTTGGTTGCATGTAAGGCAAATGCTCTACCTACTGTGCTGATGATAGCACCCCAATAAAAAGGTATTTTCTAAAATGAAGTCTGTCCAATGTTATTTCTAATAATCTGACAATAATGCTCAGTATTGCATAATCATTTACATATCATTCAGTATACTTTGCTGAATAGCTCTACAGAAGATAGTAATCCATGGGCCGGAGCAATGGCCCAGCAGGTAGGGCGTTTGCCTTGCATGTGGCCGGCGCATGCTGGCCTGGGTTCGATAGTGGCATCCCATGTGGTCTCTCGAGCAACGCCAGGAGTAATTCCTGAGTGCAGAGCCAAGAGTAACCCCTGAGCATCGCCGTGTGTGACCCAAAAAGCAAAAAGAAAAAAAAAGAACATACTAATCTTCTACAGGACAACCCTCCAAACCCCTGGTGAGGAAAGCTGTATCGTGCTCCAAGTGCTGAGATATAGGTTAGGTGATCACTCTCTCCAGCTTTCAAAAATTTTCCTAAATCACTTTAATTGGATTACTGCATATATAACTGAGATTTATTATCTACCACCAATCAAGATTTTTCCACTCTCATATAGCTCAGTTTAACAATACAACCAAGAAAGTACTTCCACATTTTGTAACGTAATTTTAATACTTTCTAATGCAATTTCTAATAGTCCATTTTCTTTTATTTTCTTTTTTGGGTCACACCAGGCAATGCTCAGGTGTTTCTCCTGGCTCTGCACTGAGGAATCACTCCTGTTGGTGCTCGGTGGACCTTATGGGTGCCGGGGTTGGAAGACAGACTGGCATGGGCGCGGGAGTGCAATGCAAACGCCCTACACGCTGGACTATCGCTCCAGCCCATCTAATCGTCCATTTTCTAATGTACTATTATTTAGCAATAGTACTGAGAATCACTTCGGCACCTACAAGCAATGTTTCATAAAATCTTCTGATGACTGAACTACACTAGATGAGGATAAATGGAATGAACAGGAAAAAGTAGAGTCAGGCTTCTAAGTCACTATATGTAGTTTACTGAAGTTTATGCACAGAACAACTACAATCAAGTTTGTCACTGTATAAAGCCTTTAGAACTAGCATAAAACCTGTCAATAGTAATGGGGTGGCAGCAAAGTGTAAGGGGCAGGGCACTTGCCATGCTGCCAGTAGCCAATCTGGCTTTGATCCCCTGCAGCACCTCCTGTCCTCTGAGCTTGCTAAGAGCAATCCCATAGCCAGGAAGCATCCAAAAAAGAGCACTGGCAGGTATGTGCCCCCAAAATTCACATAAAACGTTAGTGCAATCATGAAATAACAAACTTAGTTACATTAAATAAAAATAGTGTAAAGTAAAGAAAAGGAATATTCAGTGAGGCGAGGTCATGCATGAATTAATTTCAATGAAGTTACAATGGTATTCAATAAGACAACTAAATCTGAAATAGCACATCAAAGCTGCAAGAATACTGGGGTTCAAAAATACTTCACGATGAAATTTAGAGGACGAAAAACAAGTTAAAAATATTTGCTTACAATTCCAGTACTACTAAGTAAGCGACAGTTTTCCATAAGCACTGTTATGGTATGGACTTAATGATCCTTGAGTACAGCAAGATATGGTTCTAAAGTTTCCTGAGCAGTGCTTAGGAGACTTACCTTAGGTCTTCATATCTCCTTGCATATAACCACTGGTACAGAAGTGTGGAAAATCATTTATTTATTTATTTAGTTAGTTAGTTAGTAAGTTTTATGTTTTGGGTCATATCTGGCTATTCTTTGGGAATACTCCTGGCTTTCCATTCAGGAATTAATCATGGAGGTGCTCATGGGACCATATATGATGCCAGGCATCAAACCTGGGTTGTCCACATGCAAGGCAAATGCCCTACCACTAGGCTTTCATTCTGTCCCCAAGTTTAGAAAAATAGAAATGGCAGTGGCCCCAGAGTTACCAGGCATATAGACGGAATCTCAAAAGTTTAATGAAGTAAATTGTTTTTCTTGATATTTTGGCCACCTCCAGTGATGTTCAGGGTTGATCCTGGATCTTCATTCAAAGTTAGACTTGGTGGTACTCAGGTCACTATATACCTATATAGTGATACCAGGAATCAAATATGGGTCAGTCAGGTAAAAGGTAAGCTCCCTAAGCACTGAAACAATTCCTCAGTCCTGTAAACATAATTCTTACGATGCTTATGTACTTTTATTATCTTCTGTAGAAGTCTTCAGAATTGTTATTTGAAAAGTTTTTTGGGCAAATGTGGAGACTAAGGGACGACAATGCAGAGAACAGTAGATACCTCACAAAAGACAAAAGCTTCCCAGGAGTCTAATGGACATGATAAGAATATGACAGGAGGGAGAGAGCGATACTAGAGCAGCAGGTGCGCGCCTTGCATTGTCCGCCGCCGGTTTGATCTCTGGCATCCCATGTGGTCTTTCCCAGCACTGCTAGGATTCATTGCTGAGTGCAGAACCTGGAGTCACCCTGGATCATTGGTGGGTGTGACCCAAAAAAGAAAGGAAAAGGAAGACCTGAATTTGACTAGAGCACAACAGGCAGGGCCATTGCCTTGTACCTTGCACACAGCCCACCCAGGCTGGATCATTAGCTCTGGAATATCCCTAAGCATCAGCAGGAGGGCATCCTTGAATACCAACAATAAGCCATGAGCACTGTGCGTGTGACCTCTAAACAACACCATACACCCACAACTAAAACATTAAACAAAACAAATCATTCACACTCCTTTGTTTTTGCTCTTTGTTTCCCACCTCATAATGCTCAGAGGTTACTCCCTGTCTGTGCACTCAGGAATTACTCCTGGAAGTGCTTAGGTGATCATATGATCACCCCTATTCTACTTCACTGAAACAAATAAAAAAACTAAGAAAGTTGGTGGGTGACTTAATGACTGTGAATAAGAAAATCGAACTTGGTGATTCTCCACAGCCTATATTATGAGCTGTGCTGAGTGGCTTCTGATTTTCTGGCTTTCCCTTAAATTTTCCAAATCAAGCTAATTGCCTTTACTTAAAGAAAAAGAATGAATATATTCTACAGGAAACTTTTCTCTCTAGGTTTTTGTTTCTTATGTGTTTGACATACATGTAAGAAGCAATCATGAAATTCATGTTTAAAGGATTTAAGAAGGGGTGAAGTCTGCGGTTTGAACACACACGAAGACAAGTAGAGAAAATGGCTGCCGAGCAGGTGCTGTTTACTGACTCGGCCAATTAGAGAGGAGAGAGGGCACCTTGGTCATCAGCAGTGCCTAGGCAACTGGAAGGCTGGGGCTTCTAGGATTCTATTTCCTCTCAAGATTCCAAGTTGGTTAGTGGACTCTCGTCTGTTATAGCAAGCAAAGCGGGTCCGCGTTTAGCTGGAGTCTGAGTACAGACAGTGTCTGTGACTGAACTCTGGAGACTTAAGCCTTGTACTGGTTGTTTCGCTAGAGTGTTGTGATTAGCAAGTCTTTTCCAAGTGTAAGTACAAAGCTCTTGAATTTTTCACCCCCTCAGTCCTGCAGAAATCCATTTCATTCATGTTTTCGATGTTCATGAGAAATGAACTAGTTTCAGAGGCCCCATTCACTCTCATTGGAACAAACATCTCTGAATGCAGCAGTTATGTGTACCTAGGTCGAGAAGTCAACATGATGAACGACCTAAAACCTGAGCTGCGCAGGAGGAAAAGAGCGGCATGGAATGCCTTCAAAGGCATCGAAGAAATAGCTAAAAGGACAAAGAACCTCTGGCTCCGGGCACATCTCTTCGACTCCACCATTCTCCCTGCATTAACATACGCCTCAGAGACCTGGGCCCTACGAAAGCAGGATGAGAACGCTATTCGGGTCTCCCAGAGAGGCATCGAAAGAGCTATGCTTGGAATATCACGTCTCACTCAAGTGAGTGAAGGAATCCGGAGTTCTGACCTCCGTCGCTATTCCAGAATCAGGGACACTGTCTCGTTTGCCAAGGCATCGAAAATCAGATGGGCTGGACATGTAATGCGATTTGGAGACAACCGCTGGACTAGAGCCGTTACCGACTGGATCCCACGGGATGTCAAAAGATCACGTGGCCGCCCACCTACAAGATGGTCAGACTTCCTTGTTAAGACCCTGAAGGAACAGTTTGAGGCTCTTCATATTCCTGAATCAACCAGATGCCATTGGGCTACATTGGCACGTGATAGGGTCCAATGGAAATGTTACTGGTGCCCGCTCGAAGCAAATCGATGAATAACGGGATTCAAGTGATCAAGTGATCATGTTTCTGAGTTTTAACCAGTCGCATCTGGGGATTCATTCCACAGTCCCACCCCTAACATCTCTGCTACACGACAACATGGCGGTTTATCTTAGCCCTGTGCATGAGACCAAGCCAGCTTCGACCCTCCTGGAAATGAACCAGGAGCTTGGCTCCCAGCTGGCACAATGTAAGCAGGACTTGAGAGACCTCAAAGAGAAAGTGCTTATTTCTGAAGCTACGGCCTATTTTCTGGCCAACCAACTGCAGAAATTCAGTAAGTGTCAGAGGGTCCCGATCCCCAGAGATGATGGGCTGTCTTCCCTCTGAGAAATGAAAATCTCCACAGATTGATCTTTGACTCCCTTTATCAAAGTCAACGTCATTCTGATCATAGTTGAGCAGAGACACAATAGGGGCTAAACTCCCAATTGAGGAGAATGGGAGACTGATATTTCTACCTCTTCAAAATGGAGGATTTTGGGGTAGTGATTTCTAGAGGCAATGTGCCACCCCTACTCTAACCATCCATGGCCACCACAAACTGCTGGGTATGATTTTAACCATAGAATAAAAGTATGACAGTGAGTGGGTGATAAACTTGAAATTCATTCCTTGATCACCTGTTATTCCATCTTGGAATTTCTTAGCTCCCAAAGATCTCATGGTACAAGTAGTTTTAGACAACATTATTCTTATGTCTTGAGGTCTAACAAACTGTAATATCTATATTACATTAGTGTACATTACGGTATATATAATATATAACATAGTATACATTACAGTATATATTACTGTATGTATTACTATTTATATATACATATATATAGATAGAGAACTGCACGATAGTAGCTCCATCAAAAAAGCATTCAAATCATACCAGCCTTGATTAAAGATGGGAGCTGATCAAATTGGTAGCATGTTTGTTGTTAAGTATTAGGGTATACCATATACTAGTGCTCTTACTAGACAAAGATACTTATGTAAGAGACAAGAGAATGTTGTACTTATAAAATTTTTGTGGTAGCGTCACAGAAGAATATATTTCATGAGAGACCTGTTTTCCTGATTCTTCCTTATCATGATCTATTATTTGCCATACTCACAGTAGCAGTTTCTCCTGTCTCAAGTCTGGCAAATGTATCAGAGTTTATCAGGAATAATCAAAATCTACCACTGAGCCTTCAGTTTCCTGGATCTGTTGAAATACTTTTTTCTTTTTTTTGGTCACACCCAGTGAGTTCAGCATTTATTCCTGGCTCTGCTTTCAGGACCTTTTCCAGGTGTGCTCAAGGGACTAATGGGATGCTGTGGATGAAACCTAGTTGGCCACGTGTAAGTAAAGGGCCGGACGATCTGTACTGGTGTCTCCAGCCCCAAGTTATCCGATTTGTACAGGTTAACATAGTCTTGGACTTGTCTGTTGAGCCTACAAGGCATGGTAAAAAAAATTTACAGGATGGCTGGGATGTCTCCTGCCTACTCCACCACTGCATTCATGTGTTCATGCAAGACTAATGTACTATGCGGGGGCAGGCCATAAAGCAGAATATGATGGAAATGCAGGGTCTGGTGGAGCATGTCATCACCCAGCTCAGTCCCGGTAAGTAGGTCACATCACCCACTGCACTGAGCCCCAGCTCATATCCACATTCTACACTGCACCTCTAACGGTAATGCTGTCACAAGCCCTCTTGGCATTTAAATAGTGCATTGGGTGGACATTTACCATGCCAGCAGCCTGCTAGGTTTCCTACCCTGGCATATCCTAGGCACCACAGAGCACCAAAAAAGTAATTCCTAAGTGTGGTCAGTCACAACACATATATTTTTTGTGTGGTCAGTCACCAAACATATATTTGAAGCACTGTTACAGGGACCATAGAGACAGTGCAGCAGTCAGATTGTTCTCTTGCGTATGTCTGACCTGATTTTTCTTCCTTTGAACCCTGAGTCCCACCAACAGTGTTCACTAGGTGTTAAGTGTCAGTCCTGAGAACCACCAGTGGTGGTCCTGAAACAAAAAGAAAACAACATAATCCAAAACCTTGAGATCACACTTGGGCCGTGATACAAGTAGAATGGCTCAGTGGGACTAGGGAGAAGATGCTCTACGAGTGCTGTGGAGTACTGGAAGACAGATATAATTCATGACAGGAATCAATATTCTAGACAGGAGCAGAAAGGGCATCACGTGACAGCTGCGAATTTTTCTTTTTTTTTTTCCTTCTCTCTCTCTCTCTCTTATTTTTTTTTGCTTTTTGGGTCACACACAGCGATGCTCACGGATTACTCCTGGATGTGCACTCAGGAATCACTCCTGGCATTGCTCGGGAACCATATGAGATGCCCGGAGATCGAACCCTAGTAGACTGCTTGCAAGGCAAACAGGTTACCTGCTGGACTATCACTCCTGCCCCCAGCTGGGAATTTTCTAAGAGACCATGCTTCTTAGCAAAATTGTTTCTCAAGAGAGAAAAGTGATAGGAGGAAACCTGGAATTCTTAAGGTGCAAAAGGAATCAAATTTAACAAGAATAAGGATTTTAACTAATCAGGATGTAAGGATTTTGATTAACAGTTTCACAGAAATAACACTTGCTGAATCTGATATTCATGGTACAGAATATGCTTAAACACAAAAATATAACTTCAGTACAGTAAGGATACTTGTAATTACAGTTTGCACGTTTCACATGGTAAGTTCTATGTCAGTGACACACCAATGCTAGTAAGTTCCGTGGGGTAGGTGAATGAGCATTTCTGAATTTTCTATTTTGCGAAAATAATGAAGAAGACCACATTGTCAAAGAAGCAGTGAAATCAAACAAAACAAGTTAAGGAACAAGCTAGAGGGGAATGGGCAAAATATGTAGATAGTGTCAGCAAGAATAGGACATGTGGCCAGAAAGTCCACTCGATTCGGTCAACCAACCAAGAATAGTAGTATTTTAAGATGACTTAGGCTGCGGCAAACCTGGTGTGGTTCTCCCTGTGTAGTTTTTCTCTGGCTCTACCACACTGGATATTCAAGACTAATTTCCCAAGAGAAGTCCTGTAGTTAGTGCATCAAACATTCTCCTACCTTTTCCCATGAACACTTGCAGTCCAATTTTGTCACTGAGATAAGTCACTGTGATCTCCCAGATCTCCCTGTGGATTAAAGCTCCGTTCAGAAAAGGTCAGGACAGTAACTGGTGAGATCCACTGTATTCACTCTTGTCTCTCTTCTTTCCATCACTGTGTGGAGCAGCATTTAAGGGCAGTCCAGATGGAGGAGGAGTCTGTGATTGCTAGGTTGTCTGGAAATATCTTCAGGTTGTGAACAGTACAGCACTGAAAATGAACTCACAACTCATGAGTGTATAACTGTGCTTTCATGTAGCCAATACAGTCTTACTTCCTGCACATGAAAGTGTGCCAAGTAAAGCCCGCCCCGGTGGCTAGATCCAATAGTAACTTACTGATTTGAAGCAGCTTCTCAGACTGACATTAAACACACTTTTCAAACTCAGTGACTTTGGTCGATTCCTTATCCAATGTCACACCGTTTTCCTGTTGATCTCACTGGCACATGAGGAGATCCTTGCCAACATTGACACACTCACATCAACTTCTTTGCTGAGGCAGAGAACATCTTTTGAAACTGTTTTACGTGCGGGCTCTCATTTTTTTTCCATTGACAACTGTGCCCTTACATTGTATACTGTCTAAGGATGTTCAGCCTCTTCAGAATGTGAAAATAAAACCAGTTGTGTTTATTGCATAAATCCCTGGATGTGACAGTTAAGAACACTGTTAAAAAGCAGTTAGTAGGCCAGGATTCTGAGCCTGGACCTGTGGCTCTAAAGGCTACAAGAGTGGACACTACGGGGCTTATTAGGGAATCTGCTAGCAGAGTATGAGGGTCCTGTGCAGAAGCTGCTGGGAGTGGGGGTGTTAGTTGGGGAACCTGCTCGAGGGAGAGAGGTAGTTGGAGAGAGGTTCCTGGAGTGAGGTGGAGTAAAGAGTGAGAGAAGACAAATTAAAGGGAGAGCTTCAGGCTCTCTACAGGCTATGGTCTATTTGTTTAACCGTGAATCGAGGAGAACAATTGTCAGCTCTGGACACAGTGGCAGACTTCAGTGAACCCCAATACTGTTGAGGACCCTGATGTTCCATACATGTGTTTATTTACATCAAGCCAGACACTATGTCCTCGACATTATTCTATGTTAAATGTGTGGAGATCCAGTATCCACACTACTTATGTGTCTACACCCTTTCACCACTATCTACTTGCCCCTTCTAGTCTGGTGTTATGGCCCCCATAATTGCATCTTCTGTTATAATTATCTGGCAACTCCAAGGGAAATCACTTGCATAACCAGTTTCTTACCGCACATAACCAGAAGTGCTCAATCAGAGTAGCACAACGTGAGGACCTTTTTAGGGGTTATTGATACCAACCTGTCTCTAGCTGAACACTGCCCCTTTTGCTTCATACCATGCATGGCCACTTTTCTGTGAAGCCACTTGTCCCTTTTCACTTGCCTTGTTACTTGTCTTCCTGTTGTTTATCGATTTGCTCGAAAGGGCACCTGTAGTGTCTTATTCATTGGAACTGGGGTTCATTATTATTTTTTTTTGCTTTTTTGGGTCACACCCGGCAATTCTCAGGGGTTTCTCCTGGCTCTGCACTCAGGAATTACTCCTGGCAGTGCAAGAGGGGACCATATGGGATGCCGGGGATCAAACCCAGGCCGGCAGAGGCAGGCTGCCAAGGCAAACACCCTACCCGCTGGGCTATTGCTCCGGCCCCTGGGGTTCATTATTGTTACTGTTTTTGGCATATCAAATATACCACAGGTAGCTTGCCAGGCTCTGCTGTGGCTCTGGCCTAATCCCTGGGGGCCCAGTCTAATTTTATGTCATACCATCATCCATCCGGGATCAAAGGGGTAGAGCTATGAGTGTAGAGAAGTCTGTCTCCATCTACCCCTGCCGATGCTTGGACACTACACCACACCAATAATACCTCAAGGGGCAGGGCCTTCTAATTACAAGAACAAAATTAAATAGTATGAAAAATAGTAGTGTCAAATATTTTGATGTTGTTGAAGTAGCCAAAATTAATTTTCATGTGTGGTTTCTGGAGATCTATCCACTAGTCTTAACTGACTGTGTTTTTGTTAAATACACAGCTGGAATGTCCAATATGAAGTAGTTAAGTGTTGTAACACTTGTCACTTGTAACACTTGTCTTCCCATTGATCATCGATTTGCTCGATCAGGCACCAGTAACATCTCCATATGTCCTGTCTCATGTGAGATAGCCCAAGGGCATCTGCTCACTCCAGGAACATAAAGAGCTTCAAACCATTCTATGAATTCATGAGAATGAGGTCTATACATATTATTGGTATTTGGCACATCAACTATGGCACTGATAGCTTGCCAGGCTCTGCTGTGCATGTGGGATACTCTTGTAGTCGACTCAAACTCGAGCATTTGGGGCCGGAGCGATAGTCCAGTGGGTAGGGCATTTGCCTTACACGCAGCCGGCCCATGCAAGCCTGAGCTCTATGACCGGCATCCCATATGGTCCTCGGAACACTGCCTGGGTTAATTCCTTTGTGTAGAGCCAGGAGAACCTCCTGAACATTGCCTGGTGTGACCCAAAGAGCCAAAAAAAAATATCAGTATTTATCGATGAACCGCGGCTGCTTTGTGTGCTTTGCAAGCCCTGCTGTGATCAGCTCTTCTGTTGGGTGGAGCTCTGACGAGAGCAGAGTCCGGATGTGGAAAATGGCGGCCCCTCATGGTGTGGGGGTTCCTGTGGCTTCTTGCGAGGCTCAGCTTGGGTGGCGGGCCAAGGCTAGGACCCGCCATCCCTCCCCGGCTCCTCGTGATCAGCTGGACACAGGGAGAGCTGGTAGCAGCTCTGCCCCATGTGTGTGAATCCCTGGATCGGCATACCTGGGCTACATCTGATACATCTGATTTCTCTGGCAAAAGACATCTACATCCTGTTAGAAGATATCACAAAATATCTGGCTGTTCTGCTTGGAAGTTTTGATTGATCAGTGGTCTCAGATGATGCCTGTTTTTTTTTTAAAGCAAGATGATTATATTTGGAGGCTCTTTAGGAAGGGCAAGGAGAGAGAACAGACAGAGACAGAGACAGAGAGAGACAGAGACAGAAAAGAGAGAACATGAGTGACAGAGACAGAGAGACAGAAAAAGAGAGAGAGAGGGAGGGAGGGAGAGAGAGAGAAATGCACTCAAGATAGAACTTGGGCTCTTGCAAAGGCAAAGCGAGTGCCAGTATATGCATCCTGGCATCATCATGCTTTCATTTTCATGAAAGCATGTAAGTGCACATCTCAAGAGGTGAGATGCAGGCCATACATGTGTTTGTCCATGTGGGTTCAAGCAGCACACGGGCTTGGGCAGCATATGCGCTCAGGGTTGTCTTTACCAGTCCATATTCATATCCACAATAAGTTCCTATTAAATTTTCATATGATGCTTTTAGAAGCTATTTCCCTCTATGAGTTAAGGTTAAAAAAATAGTATTAATCTAGTTTTTTTAAATTGTGTTACACTTATTAGCTCGAATGCTTCTATTTAAAGAGGCCAGAGTAATAGTACAGTGGGTGGGGCTTTTGCCCTGCACACAGCTGACAAAGTTTTGATCCTCGCAGCACATATGGTCCACCAAGCCTGCCAGGAATGATCTCTGAGCAGAAAGCCAAAAGTATGTCTTGAGCATAGCCAGGTATGACTACTACATCACCCCACAATAAAAAGAAATTTTCCGGGCAGAGACAGATGAGGATTAAGGTGTTTGCCTTGCATGTGGCCCTCAGGACAACTATTGCCAATGGATTTGTGGAAAGATGTTTAGTATTTCACCAAAATACAAAATGGATAGTGTGTTGTATGATTAACTAGAATTAGAAGATGCTTCCCAATATTCAGGAAAACAATCAAGTGGGTTTTATATCTGTCCCTTATAATATTTCATTGTATCCTGCTCTGACATTATCCTGTTATCTCAGTGCAGGTGTCCCTGTGATTATACAGACATGAAAATTATAATGTAAAAACGGTATATGGCAGTATTGACCAGAGTTGTTTACTCATTTTAGGAAATGACACTCTTCCTGATAAAAGAGAAGAACCATTCTGTGCCAGGTAAATGTGAAGAAAAAGGAATCTTAAAATTTAAGGAAGCATTATGAGTTCATCCAATGGTTACATTGCTATCCTGAGTTCTAGCTTTCAGTACTAAATATTCGTATTCTTTAACATAGCTAGGAGTTGTGATTTAGGGGGACAATTTTAATGTAACCCTAAGAGAGGCCATTGCATGACTTAATGACACGTCCTCAGTACGGCAGCAGTGCTAATGAGTACAGAATTTTGTCTCTGTACTATTGTTTGTCAAAAACTCAGTGCACCAGATTCATTTTCCAGAGGCCTGTGTGGAGTTGTTGATCTGGGTGTGATAATCAATGGCACCAGTACAAATTCACAAATCTCATTGGGTAAAATTGAGTTTGAAGACTCAAATCATTCTAGTATTAATTTTTAAAAATTTTTTTTATCATACCACCATGAGACATAAAATTACAAAGGTGTTCATAATTGGTTCTTGTTAATGCAGTATTCCAGCACCCATCCCTCCACCAGTGCCCCATTTTACCACCAATGTACCCCACCCCTCCTCCCCACCCCCCAGGCTGCCTCAATAGCAGGTACCCCAGTTTCTTCTCTTTCTCTCTCTGTCTCTCTCTCTGCATCTCTCTCCCTTTTCTTTTTAAACATTGTGGCTAGCCCTGCAGATATTTAGAATTCATCACTTAAATATCTTTATGTATATTAAATGGTGAGTTTTAATCTGCCATTATCATTTCCCACACTTAGTAAAACAACCAGTATTAATTTTTTAAGCAAGGCAATGTTCATGGAGTTGCGGCATGAACCTATAAAATGCTGAGAAAAGTTTTGAAGTCACCTTACTGCGTTACCGTCTGAGATAACAGATGCTTTCTCAGAAAATCCCCATCTTCTCTGTGTACTCAGCACTTCCGTAATGCTTATGTACCCTTTGCGTCTCTCTCACTCAAACAGAACAAAGTAAAAGGGACATTTTCAAATGTCTATTCATGGGAATTTACTGTCATAATTATTTACTTTGCCTGCCATCAAACTGACCTATGGTCCTTGCTTGCTAATCCCATTCTTTCAGCAGTCCTCCGGAATCCGTGATGGTTAATATCAACATGAGTGATGAAGACAATGAAGATACCGAGTACAGGCTTGATGAAGTCTACCTGCTCTCTTCTGATAACTATGACCTCTCACTTCCCTATAAGCCTTGCAGATACCAGAGAGACACATGTTATGAACGGGAGGACTTCTCATCTATGAGCACACAGGGTGAGCAAAAACACCTTAAATCTCCTCTTGAATAGCAGAGCCTCTTTGCCTTCTGCTCAGGAGATTGCTACTGGTGAATTTACACTTCTGGTATTATATATATAAGATAGAATGTAGATCAAAGGAATCCCTGTCTCAGGCTACCTTCTGTGAGAAACCCTCTGTCTCAAGTGTGAGCTGTTGAAACTGTTAACGCTAAACAGGAGGCTGGTGGGTAGGGCCAAATTCTAGTATTGAAGAGATGCTGAAAACTTGTTCTTTGTCATAACTTCTCAGTTAGTCCAGAGAATAGCTGGGTGTGGCCTTACTCCAAAAAGCCAATCAAAAACATTTATTCTAGAGAAAAATAAGGGAGGAATTATTTGTTCATCAGCTTCCCCAGAGAGGAAAAATCAATAAAATGAACACAGATGCAACATGTTAGATATAAGTTCTTTTTCATGTTTTAAATTTTAATTGTATTAGTGATAAAATTGTTGTTTATTAAGTTTATTGTTTTTGACATTTTTTGTTACTAGTTTTGGCATATCGAAAACGCATCGGACAGCTTTCCAGGCTCCACCATGCGGGCGCTATACTCTCATTACCTTGTGGGGCTCTCTCAGAGGGGTGGGTAGAATATTCATGGTAAGAACCTCCGGCTCTGGGCACATCTCTTTGACTCCACCATTCTCCCTGTGTTAACATATGCCTCAGAGACCTGGGTTCTATGAAAACAGGATGAGAATGCTATTCGGGTCTCCCAGAGAGGAATTGAAAGAACTATGCTTAGAATATCATGCCTCACTCAAGTGAGTGAAGGGAATCGGAGTTCTGGCCTCCATCGCTATTCCAGAATCAGGGGACGCTGTCTCGTTTGTCAAGGCATCAAAAAATCAGATGGGCCGGACATGTAATGCAATTTGGAGATGACCACTGGACTAGAGTTGTTACCAACTGGATCCCATGGGATGTTAAAAGATCACGTGGCCACCCACCTACAAGATGGTCAGTCAGACTTTCTTGTCAAGACCCTGAAAAATGGTTTGAGGCTCTTCATATTCCCTGAATAACCAGATGCCATTCGGCTACATTGGCATGTGATAGGGTCCAATGGAAATGTTACTGGCACCAACTCGAGCAAATCGATGAATAATGGGATTCAAGTGCAGTGATCAAGTGAAGTGATTGTTTTTGACATTCAAACATTTTTTGGCAATATCTATCCATCCGTCCGTCCATCCATCTGTCCGTCCCTCCCTCTCTCCCTCCATCCATCCATCCATCCATCCATCCATCCATCCATCCATCCATCCATCCATCTATCTATCACCTATCTACCTATCACCTACCTACCTACCGACCTACCTACCAACCAACCAACCTACCTGTCTATCTGTCTATCCATCTATTCGTCTATCTGTCTATCCATCTATCCATCTATTCATTGTCTTTCCTTCTACCCTCTATCCGTCTATACGTCTGCATCTGTGCGTCTATCAGTCTGTCCATCTGTCTGTCTGTCCATCTGTCTGTCTGGACATCTCTCCGTCTGTCCGTCTATCCATCTATCTATCTGTCCATCTGTCTATCTACCTGTCGATTTATCTGCCTATCTGCCTATTTGCCTGCCTGACTGTCTCTCTGTCTGTCTGTTTGTCTATCTCTCTATCTGTCTGTCTATCTTTCTGTCTCTCTGTCTGTCTATCTGTCCATCTGTCTGTCTGTCTGTCTATCTATCTGTCTGTCTATCTGATTGTCTGTATGTCTACTTTCCTTTGCTCTCTTGACACATGCAGTGGTGCTCAGGCTGACTTCTGGCTTTTTTTCCGGGATCTCTCTTGCTGAGTTTCGAGCATCCTATATGGTGCTAGCGATTGTACCTACTTGGCTCCAAGCAAGGCAAGTGATCTTGATGACTATAACATCTCTCTGACCCCATCCTGTCATCAGTATTAAAGAAGGTAGTGTAATAAAGATCAATAGAGAGAAAGGACCAAAGCGTCTATATTCACATCACCTCACACATGAACTTAGTGATTGATACTCTTGTATTTTTACTTGCAGTCAGTTAACAGTAGAGCAGTAACTCTGTAATACCACAAGTAAGCATTATTTTATTTCTAGAAGTGGCTTTCGAAGTTACTGTCAATAAATACACTGAGCTTGGATCCGAGATCAGAATTTGTGGATTTGTTTGCCAGCAAGTCTACCTGCCAAGTCAGCCACGAAAGCAATGCTTTTGGTTCCATAAAAGAGAAGATTATGGAAGAAAATGTCTCTTTAGGAACTGGAGACTGGCCTGCCAATTCCCAGGCCTCCACACTTAGGGGTAAGAAAGACTTTAAGACAAGGGCTCTTAGATGGGTAATTCCTTCCAAGTATATTTTGCAAATTGAAGTTTATCACTCCCCCACTTTATTTCTCTCTATTCACTTCAACAGTAGATGCTGCCTCATCTTACCTGTTTCCCAAGGAGCTGACACCCTGCCAAGACTCCCGTCTCTCTCTTTTTGGCATCCTGAACACTGCTGGGTTCCTTCTCTGTCTCTCTTCTTTCCTTGCAGTCACAATCTTAGCATTACATGGAGAGTTATTCACCCCTGGAGAGGTGAGAAAGCCCACTAGACTGCACACAGAGAGAGGGGAGTGCGTGCTGTGGTAGAAGTGGCAGCACAGCCTGCTACTAATGGGTGACTGGAAGATGAGCTCCCGAGTTCCTTCACCAGGCCGGATGCAGTTTACAGAGGTACTTCATCTAGCTAGTGCATAATGGCTTTCTAGTCACTGCCCTGATGCCCCTGTCAAGGGCCAAGCCCTGTCCTCTGTCTCAGGAGTGGTATAATAGAGGAGGGCCTGACATGGCAAGTCAGGATCCAACAGATGTGAGAAGTATTTTTTACTCATTCATTCCTGTTATCATTCATTCCTTACTTATACAGGAAAGGCCAACTTTGTCCATACAGATGTGCTGAGGGGAACAGTAGGAAGGTGTACATCTGGCAATGCATAAATTTAGCATGTGGGTTCTCTGCTCTTAAAGTGTGAACAGTGTAAACAGCCTGCATGTGGAAAGAAAATCAAGGCTTTCATGATGAAAACACTTGAGTCTTTTATTTTAACTGTCTTGGAAATGAATTTATTGTTTGTATAGAGGAGTCTGCAAAATCAAAATAAGGAGCTCACAGCAAATCAGTTATTGTCAGTTTATGGGGCATGGATGAAACATCAGCCAGGAGTGGACAGTGGATGGGAGTAGAGGTGTGTGCACCAGGTGGCCTGGCTGAGCATTATATCTGCACATCCATACCAGATTCCTGCACTAGTGTTGTCCTGCCTCCTAATCTATATGTATACATATGTTTGTGTATGCATACATTTATTTTTGTTCAAACAATGCCTGTGAGGCCTAATCAAGATTGTGTAGTTAAACTGATGTTATCTGAGTGGCATATATAATAAGTCGATGGCCAACGGCTCTGCAGTGGCACCGTTCCTTTAGAGTAACAATGGGTTGATGTCAATATCAGGTGTCTTGTTCTTTCCAGAGGGTCAGTGTAGGTCCCAGAGGTATTACTTCTTCCTAACTTTCCTCTCAGTCAACCTGGGTAAGCCCCTTCAGCTCTTTCTCAAGAGAAGCTTGAATAAATATCTCCTGACTCATTCTCTACCTAGCCACTCGGTTTACTACCCCTCCAACTAGCTACCAGCAGGACCTGAAAGACTACCACAAGATTTCTTTTTTTTTTAATTTTTTATTTTTACAATTACAAAGATATACAATTAAAAAGTTCATATTTGGGTTTTGGTCATACAGTATTCCAGCACCCGTCCCTCCACCAGTGCCCATCTCCCACCACCAACGTCCCCTGTTCCCTCCACCTTCCCCAGCCCACCTCCATGGCAGGTTTTTTATTTCCTTCCCTTTCTCTCTCTTTCTCTTTTCCTTCCCTTCCAGACTATGGATTACAGAATATACATTAAAAGGTTGTCATGTGTATCCTTTTGCCTCTATTTAATGCTCAGTTCTAGGTTGGCATTAGTACCCTTGACAATTATCAGCACACTGTTCCATTTTCTGTCTTACCTACCCTCTGACTCCCACACGTTTGTGATAATTTCCACCTTTGACAAGACCTCCTGATATATGTTTCACTTGACTTTGGATATTGGTATCATAATATGTACATATATATTTATGCCATGCAAATAAATGCAGTCATTCTGTATCTGTCTCTCTCCTTCTGGCTAATTTCGCTCAACATAATCTTCTCCATGTCCATCCATTTATAGGCAAATTTTATAACTTCATTTTTCCTAACAGCTGCATAGTATTCCATTGTGTAGATGTACCAAAGCTTCTTTATCCAATCATCGATTTTCGGGCACTCTGGTTGCTTCCAGATTCTGGATATTGTGAATAATGCTGCTATGAACATAAAAGTAGGGATGGAGTTTCCGCTGCGTATTTTTGGTTTCCCAGAGTAGATTCCCAGGAGTGGTATGATTGGGTCAAATGGGAGTTCAACTTCTAGTCTTTGGAGGAAAGTCCATATTGTTTTTCCAGAAAGGCTGTACCAGCCGGCATTCCCACCAACAATGGATGAGTGTCCCCTTTTCCCCACATCCACGCCAGCACTTGTTGTTCTTGCTCTTTTGAATATGTGCCAGTCTCTATGGTGCAAAGTGGTATCTCATTGTTGTTTTGATTTGCATCTCTCTGATGATTAATGATGATGAGCATTTTTTCATATGTTTTTTGGCCATTCGAATTTCTTCCTTGCTGAAGTTTCTGTTCATTTCTTCTCCCCATTTTTTGATGGGGTTGTTTGTTTTCTTCTTGTAAAGTTCTACCAGTGCCTGATATATCCTGGATATTAACCCCTTATCAGATGGGTATTGGGTGAATATTCTTTCCCATTCTGTGGACTGCTTTTGTATCTTAGTCACTGTTTCTTTTGAGGTGCAGAAGCTTTTTAGTTTCATGTAGCAGCATATGTTTATCCTTTCTTCTAGTTGCTTTGTTAGTGATGTTTCACCTTTGAAGATGCCTTTAACTTCAATGTCATAGAGGGTTTTTTCTATATTTTCTTCAATGTACTTTATGGATTCAAGTCTGATATTGAGATCTTTAATCCATTTTGATCTGATTTTTGTGCATGGTGTTAGACACAGGTCCAAATTCATTTTTTACATGTCGCTGCCCAGTTTTCCCAACACCACTTGTTGAAGAGGCTTTCCTTACTCAATTTTAGACTCATTGCACCTTTATCAAAGATTAAATGATCATATGTTTGAGGTTGGGTGTCAGGATACTCAATTCTATTCCATAGGTCCACAGGTCTGTTTTTATTCCAATACCAAGCTGTTTTAATTACTACTGCCTTGTAGTACAGTTTGAAGTTGGGAAAGGTGATGCCTCCCATCTTATTTTTCCCGAGGATTGCTTTTAGCTATCCTTGGGGGGTTTATTGTTCCATACAAATTTCAGGAGCATTTGGTCAATTTCTTTGAAGAATGTCATCGGTATCCTCATAGGGACTGCATTGAATCTGTACAGAGCTCTAGGGAGTATTACCATTTTTACAATGTTGATTCTTCCCATCCATGAACAGGGAATGTGTTTCCATTTCCTTGTGACCTCTTTTATCTCTTGGAGCAGTGTCTTGTAGTTTTCTTTGTACAGGTCCTTTACACACTTGGGTAAGTTGAATCCTAGGTATTTGATTTTCTGTGGCACAATTGTGAATGTAATAGTTTCCTTAATATCCCTTTCTTCTCTTTCGTTATTTGTATATAGGAAAGCCACTGACTTTTGGGTGTTGATTTTGTATCCTGCCACTCTACTATATGCGTCCATTGTTTCTAGGAGTTTTTTGGTAGAGAGTTTAGGGTTCTCTAGGTATAATATCATTTCATCTGCAAATAATGATAGCTTGACTTCTTCCTTGCCTATCTGGATGCCCTTGATATCCTTACTTCTCTGATTGCTATGGCAAGTACTTCCAGTGCTATATTGAATAAAAGAGGGTGAGAGTGGGCAACCTTGTCTTGTCCCTGATCTCAGGGGGAAGGCTTTCAACTTTTCCCCATTTAGAATGATGCTTGATGTGGGCTTTTGGTAGATGGCTTTAACTATTTTGAGGAAAGTCCCTTCAATTCCCATTTTCTGGAGCGTTTTAATCATGAACGGGTGCTGGATCTTGTCAAATGCTTTTTCTGCATCTATTGAAAGGATCATATGGTTTTTATTTTTTCTTTTTATTGATATGATGTATTATGTTGATTGACTTGCGAATGTTGAACCATCCTTGCATTCCCGTGATGAATCCTACTTGGTCATGATGTATAATCTCCTTGATGATTCTTTGCATTCTGTTTGCTAGTATTTTGTTGAAGATCTTAGCATCCATGTTCATCAGGGATATTGGTCTGTAGTTTTCTTTCTTTGTGTTGTCTCTCCTTGCTTTGGGTATCAGGGGTGATATGTGCCTCATAGAAGCTGTTTGGGAGTGTTTCTGTTTCTTCTATTTCCTGGAAGAGTTTGAAAAGGACTGGTAGTAGGTCCTACTTAAAGGTTTGGTAGAGTTCACTAGGGTATCCGTCTGGACCTGGGCTTTTGTGTTTGGGCAGACTTTTAATTACTGTTTCTATTTCCTCAATGGTCATAGGCTTATTCAGGTATTGGAGGTCTTCTTGTTTCAGCCATGGGAGGTTTTAGGACTTCAGGAATTTATCCATTTCTTCTAGATTCTCATGTTTCACGGCATATAGGCTCTCAAAGTAATCTCTGATGATCTTCTGGATTTCTGTGGTTTCTGTTGTGATGTCACCCTTTTTATTTCTGATTCTGCTTATTTGGGTTTTCTCTTTCCCTGTACTTACAAGTCTTGCCAATGGTTTGTCAATCTTGTTTATTTTTTCAAAAAAACCAGCTCTTGGTTTCATTAATCTTTTGGTTTGTTTTTTTTTGGTTTCCAACTCATTGATTTACTCTCTAAGTTTTATTATTTCCTTTTTTCTGCCTGTGTTGGGCTCCTTTTTGTTGGTCTTTTTCTAATGTCTTCAGCTGTGTAGTCAGGTTATTTATGTGGGCCCTTTCTTGTTTCCTGATGAATGCTTGCAGAGGTATAAACTTCCCTCTTAACACGGCTTTTGCCGTGTCCCACAAGTTCTTATAATTGGTGTCTTCATTTTCATTTGTTTCCAGAAATCTTTGGATTTCCTGTTTGATTTCTTCTATGACCCATTGTTGTTCAGGAGTGAGCTGTTCAGTTTCCAGGTGTTTGGTTTGACTCCCTGTTTCTGTGTATGGTTAACTTCCATTTTCAGTGCATCATGGTCTGTAAAGATAGCTGACACAATTTCTATCTTTTTATTTTATTGAGGTATGCTTTGTGGCTCAGCACGTGGTCTATCTTGGAGAGTGTTCCATGTGCACTAGAGAAAAATGTGTATTCAGCTTTTTTGGCATGAAAAGCCCTGTATATATCCACTAGCTCTCTTTCTTCCATTTCCTCCTTGAGGGCAAATATTTCCTTGGTGAGTTTCAGTCTTGTTGATCTATTCATCGTTGATAGAGCAGTGTTGAAGTCTCCAACTATTATTGTGCTACTGTTAATGTCTTATTTGAGGTCTCTTAGCAGTTGATTTATGTATTTTGCTGACCCCTCGTTGGGTGCATATATCTTTATTAGTGTAATTTCTTCCTGGTGTACAGACCCCTTAATTAATAAGAAGTGACCTTCGTTTTCCCTTCTAACCTTTTTCAGCCTGAAGTCTATATTATCTGATACTAATATGGCCACACTAGCCTTTTTCGAGGAGTTGTTTGCATGGAGAATGGTCTTCCAACATTTGACTCTGAGTCTCTGTTTGTTCTGATTATTCAGATGCTTTTTCTTGTAGACAGCAGAATGTTGGGTTCAATTTTTTAATCCATTTTGTCACTCTGTGTCTCTTAATTGGTGCATTTAGACCATTGACATTGAAAGAGATTATTGTCATTGGATTTTGTGCCATCTTTCTTTTTGTGTTTGTTGTGCTTATGGGTTTGGTCGCATTACAGTAGACCCTTCAGTCCTTTTTAAAGTTGGTTTTGAGTCCATGAAGTTCCTGAGTTGTTGCTTATCCATGAAGTTGTGTATCTTTCCTTCATATCTGAATGTGAGCCTGGCCGGATAAAGAATTCTTGGTGAAGCCTGCAGTTCATTGAGCCTTTTCGCAAAATCCCACCATTGTTTTCGGGCTCGGAGTGTTTTATCAGAGAAGTCTGCTGTAAATCTTAGAGATGTTCCTTTGTATGTGATTTCCTTCTTTGATCTTGCTGCTTTCAGTATTCTATCCCTATCTATAGTTTTTGTCATTTTTATTAAGATGTGTCTAGGAGTATTCTTGTTGGGGTTTCTTTTAGCTGGTATCCTTCGGGCCTCTTGGATCTTGAGGCAAGCATTCTTTAGTTCCGGGAACTTTTCAGCAATTATGGCTTTGACAGTTTCTTCTTCATCAGGGTTTTCTTCTTGCCCTTCTGGGACCCCAATGATCCGTATGTTGTTTCTTCTGGCTTCATCCCGATTATCTCTTGTTGTCTTGGTAATTGTGAGCCTTTTTTTTCTATCTTCTGGTGTTGTGTAGAAAATCTTAGCACTAAGCGTCCACAGGGTTTTGAGTTTTGGGATGTTCCCAGAAGCGCAGGGCCCAAGGGTCGGTTCGGGGTGGAACCAAGGCAGTTCCAAGGCAAACTGCCTTGGTTCCCGTTGATGGAGTTTCCGCTCTTCCCTGGGGTAGCTTGGGGTCTGCGAGACACCAGTCTCATACTATTTTTTAACACAGAGATGACACTCTTAAGCACCAGTGCAATACCACTCCTGCACTTGCTTATAGCAGGTGTCCTGGTCAGTTGTGGGCAGAGCCAGCACGGTATCTGCTGTACTATGGCTCTGGCCCCGTAACTGAAAACAATGTGTACTATCACTCCGGCCCCGTGAGTGAAAGCAATCCTGTCTCAAATGTGTAATTTTGGGATTGCCAGCAGAACACATCTGCTCACAAAAGGCCCTTTGCACCCTCCCACTAGTCTCCTGTAGGCCTGAGCACTAGATCACCAGGAGCTTTTGGGTTTCCCTGCATTAGACCTGTACTCGCCAAACTGGACCACAGGGGTAGCCCCTCGGACCACTCTCCCGCAGCCTGCGAGCCACACAGCAACTTAGCTCCACCCCTGTGTCACCTGTGCAGTGTGAGGGGAGTGCCAGACACTGTCCCTTCTGGTCACTCCGACAGCACCAGGGCTGGGAGTGTGGATGGCGAAGCAAGAGCAGAGCACTAGGAACCAAGGGAAAGCAGCAGATGAGGCCTGAGGCTGGAGACAGGGCTCACCCTTTGGGTGGCCATGGGCATAGACAGCAGCAGGCTGGACGCCTCGGGGCCAGAGTTAAGTGTCAATGTCCCCAGAATGCTGTGTTGGCACATTCTGGTACATCCCAGTGTACATCTGGTACATCTTGGGCTCCGGATGCCCCTAAGGCATGCTGCAGATACTGGTGGTCACCCAGGGCTAACTAGAGTCCAGTCTGGGCCTTGGGGAGACCAGTTGTAGCAAGCGTCCGAGTGCAAATTTAGTTGCTAAGGTGCTTCCCTGAATAGGCGGTTTAGCTGACGGGACAGATCTGCTCTGAGTGTTCCCAGTTACCTCTGGTGCTAAATAGTGTCTGTGTACTTTACCGGTAACTTTCATCTCATCAGCTGTCGGGGGACACCCCTGGGGTCCCCAACGGTGCCAGGAAGCGAGTTCCCTTCTACCTCTGAAGCTGGCGGGGAATGGATGAAGACTCAGGAATCCGATGCAGTTTAAAAGGACTTTACTATCACAAGTTCCACTATACAATCCAAGAGCAGGGAAAACCTCTGGACTCTGGGTTCCAAAGTAGGCCCCACCAGGTGTAGGCCAAGATGGCTGCCACCACGTGTTGAGGCCCAACAGAGAATGGAGAGGATGGAGAAGCAAAATGCCAATGGAAGCCGAAATGGCAAAAGGGGGAAGATAGCTTCTTTCTTCTTGCAGCTTATTTTATAGCTTATTTTATAGTTAGAAAACCACCCAAACTCCCCAGCCCAGCCCATTCTGACTGGGCTATCTAGAGATGAAAACAGGAAAATAACTCTATAGAAAAGTAGCAACTTCAGGAGATCCTTCTGGCTGTTTACAAGGACCCAGAGATAATTCAAAGCCTCCTAGCAGAGCTGGGACAAGCTGTAAGCTAAATGTAACTTCCCCTGGCAGGAAGGGTCAAAATGTCCTCAGGTAATTTCTCCCAGCACCCCCACCTACTGTCTTTTATATGCTAATGTCTTGAGCCAAGATCTGCCCGGAAAAGCCTTTAAAGGGTAGAGAAGGGGGTTTCTGAGATGGCATGTCTCTGTACCAAAGACTAATACTAATGCCTGTTAAATATTTCTCTAAGCCTTCACAAGTCTCGTCTACTTCATGGTAGTTTTGTATTTTAGTTGCCTTTGAGTTATCAGGGAGCCATGCTTGCTCACTTGGAGGCAAACAGCATTTCACTTTTGGTCTAATTACTTAGGATCCAACGTGACCAGGCAAATATGCTGGTAAGATCTAGCTAGTCCCACGATGATTGTGGTAGCATGAGAGAATATTTATACCAGCTAGTACAGAATACATGGTCAGATAAACTGCCACATTTAGACTACCCCCTTATCTATGAAGTGATTTGCAGGAGGCAATTCAGAGCAGAAGCAGAGGCTCTTAGAGGAGTTCTGCAACAATCAGCCTCATGCTCATGACAGTTTGACAGCACACGGTTTCGTGGTTTTACACATTTGCTCCGGGGCCCAGAGATGTCCCAGAGCTAGGTAAGGTTCTTGCCTTGCAGGGTTGTAGGCTCCCACTCTGTGCTGCACCTCGTGTGTCCTGAGTATCTGCAGCGGTGTAACTCTGGAGTTCCCTTATACTCCACTGTACGCTCTGGAGTCCACCTACACCACACTGTACCCCATCCACCACATAATCTCTGGCAGCCCAGGGACTTGTGTCAGCCATCGCATTGTCTAGCTCTCCTTTGAACCACAGACCTGTTTGTATAGGACCGTGGAGAATAGGCCTTCATTTTCTAAGCACTCCCAGGTAGTATAGGTTCAGAAAAGTGAAAAAAATATATGACAGACAATTTAAAGTAGTTCAAAGTGAGGCTTCATAATATTATTATATGTTCTTCCTTATATGACATGTCCGCTAGCCTACTGCACAAGAGGCACACCTTGTCACACCCGACAAGTGTGTAGTTCTACTGTAAATTGGCACATGGCTTCCCATGAGGAACTTGTGGGCTCTAAAGATCATCTAAGACTATCTATCTGGGTGGTACAGGAGAGGAATCAACTGTGAGCATTGTCACGGGCAGGATGAGATTGGTTGTTGCAGGACACCTAAAGCCTAAAAGCCTCTGCATCTGCCCTGAAATGCCTCCTGCAGATCACTTTGTAGATAGAGGGGGTAGTTTAAATGTGGCTGTTTATCTGACCATGTATTCTGTACTGGCTGGTAGAAATATCTTTCATGCTAGCACAATCGTCGGTGGGACTAGCTAGAGCTTACCACCATATTTGCCTGGCCATGTCGGATCTCTAAGTAATCAGACCAGAAAGAAGTGCTCTTTGCCTCAAGCAAGCAAGCAACCAACCATGTCTCCTTACAACTCAAAGGCAACTAAAATACAAAACTACCAAAAGTAGAGGAGACTCTTGTGAAGGCTTGGAGAAATATTTAACTGGCATTAGTATAGTCTTGGGTACAGAGACATGCCCATCTCAGAAACCCTCTTCTCTACCCTAAAGGCATTTCCCAGGCAGATCTTGGCTCAAGACATTAGGTGAGGTGCCGGAGAAATTACCTTGAGGGCATTTGACCCTTCCTTCCAGTGAAAGTTACATTTAGCTTACAGTTCCTCCCAGCTCTGCTAGGAGGCTTTGAATTACCTCTGGTCTTTGTAAACAGCCAGAAGGGCTCCTGACATTGCTACATTTCTATAGAGCTATTTTCCTGTTTTCATCTCTAGATAGCCCAGTCCAGAATGGGCCTGACTGGGGAGTTTGGGTGGATTTCTAGCTATAACATAAGCTGCAAGAAGAAAGAAGATCTCCCTTTTTTTCCACTTTTTTGCCATTTTGGCTTCCTTTGGCGTTTTGCTTCTCTGTCCTCTCCTTTCTCTGTTCAGCCTCAACACAGGATAGCAGTCATCTTGGCCTACACGTGGCTGTGGCCTACCTGGGAACCCAGAGTCCGGAGGTTTTCCCTGCTCTTGGTATTGTGTATCGAAACCTGTGTTAGTAAAGCCCTTTTAAAACTGCATCGGATTCCTGAGTTTTCATTCATTCCCTGCAGGCTTCGGGGGTAGAAGGGAACTAGCTTCCCAGCACTGTTGGGGACACTGCTTCCCGACAATTGGTGGCAGGCAGACCCTACTTTCTTCCATTAAGAAACGCCACGCTGAACTAAGCAAGTTCCCTGGTGGTCTAGTGCCTCGCTGCAGCCTGGTTTAATTCCTGTCAGGAAACGTGTTCCCCCCACCTGCCCATCATCCCTCCGTTCTGCCAGCAGAACTCTTCTTCAGCTTACATTACTTACATTTCCAACTCAGGGACAAAAGGTCAGGAGCTTTCCACAAGCAGTGCAGGACATTGGACATAAATCTCTTTGCCCGGAGGGACAGAGGTAGCGCCATTTCTGCCAAGTCACCCCAAATGTAGGGTACCCGAATAACTGACACCAGGTCGTCCTTCAATCTGCAACTGGTCACTGGAATCAATTTCCAGTAGTAGAAAGTGTGGGGCTTCTTTAAACAGTGAAGCAGAAAGCAAATACCCCAATCTGGACTTTATGTCAGATCACACTTGTATCCTGGGGCATTGTGGGTGCTGCCTAGGTTAAGGTTCCTGTCCCTGACTTGACTTGTTCAGCAGGACCAGGTGCGGAGTCACATAGTCTGAGCTTCAGATTTTCCCCACCTAGCAACAGCAGTAAACAGGGTCCCACACTGAACTTCTCATTTCCTGTGCATTGGTGACATGGCTCCTGCCCCTGCCCTCAGTCTGTGCTCAGCCGCTGTAGTTCTCGTTGGGCAGCTCACTGCAACCCACACTCTGGGGTGGACTGTTCCTCTATGAGACTCCTTCTGCTCCTTCAGGAGCCTAGCCTCATTCTCCTCCAGCCTGAGGGGGTGATGGCAGGGTCTGAGTATCTCTCTCTCTCTCTCTCTCTCTCTCTCTCTCTCTGTGTGTTGTGTGTGAGTGTGTGAGTGTGTGTGAGTCATGCGGGCATCCAGTTGGCCCCTTCTGCCTTAGCTCCTCAGCCACTTTGATTTCCATCTCCGTGGAACATGAACCACTGCCTTGGCCTGCCGCCTGGAGGTACCAGGACTGCAAGAGAGGGAAACTCAAGACCAGCGGTTCTACTGGGATCTCCTCCTGAGATAACACCCTCTGCCGAGACAGTCTGCCCGGGCCACTGTCCCCACGCTGCCCTGGGAAGCTCAAACAGCAGGAGCGGTGGCCCCGGGATAAAGAAATGATGATGAGGCAGGAGGAAGTTGGGGAGACTGTAGAGGCCACCGAGGCCTAAACTTAGGCTGGCAGCTGGGGATGGAGACTCAAGTGGTTCCGATGGTTCCCTGCCCCTGATAGTAAGAGCAGGTGAGATGGGGCTTCACACAGAAATTAGCATGCAATGACTGGACAGCAGCTAGTGCTTGTCTTGTGGACTCAGTTACCTAAGGGTCAGTTAGGTCCTGGCAGTTCTGGCTGCCCAGGTTGCCATCCGTGACTCTCAACTGTTGCTTTGACACACCCGTGACTCTTCTGCTAGATGCCCTAAGAGCCCCTTTTCCGCTGTGGATGCTGCCCGCCGCATGCCTAGAGACAACAGGACTAGGGAAAAGAATATTGCCGCTACGGGAAATGAGCCTCCCAGGGGCAGGCCACCACCCCATCCCCAATACCAAGGCGTTTCTTGGGACACTTGATCAACACTGGGGCATGGTTTTAGAGATGACATTGGTTAGTTGAGAGTTCAAGACTTTAAGCACTTTAGTTCTTGGCCTCTAATTTCTTCTACCTACCCAATGCCGCAAGAGAATTTACAGCTTTCTTTCAGGTCTATGGAGGGGGGAAGAAAAAGGGTTAATGGTTTCCCCCAAGAGTCCCACTGTGTGTCTGGGCATGTCTGAGAACCAGGGAAATAAGTCCTAGTGGCAGAAGCCTCAATCCAGACCAGGTTTGCCTGAGAAGCTTGGTAGGAGCAGGTGGGAAGGGCTGCAGGAGGTTGCCGGGTCAGCAGGCCAATATCTGCGCGGTAGCCAGTGTGGCTCTGAAGGATCCTTTGATGAGTGTGACTAAGCCGTCACAGCTCAGAGTCCCTGATTGTGTCGGAGATCGTAGTCCCTTCTGACATTCCCAGCCGCTGAGGGTGCCGTGACTTCAGAGCTGTGCTGGGTGCTGCTGCTGCGGTTTGTCTCTGTGGTCAATGCAGGAGAATTTGAGCACAGTAGCATCATGTCAGAGGAGGAGAGAAGCAATGACCACGTACCATACATTCCTAGCAATGTGTGGTTAGGATTTGCTCTTTCACCGCCACGGCTGGGTTCGATACCGGTCAGAAGCCTCTTTGGCATTTTCCTCTGGGATGCAAGTAATCTTCACTCCTCCCGCTTGGCACCAGAGGCTCACCCAGAAAGAAAGGAGAGGGAGGAGGTTTTAGGTGCCTCTGGGGCAGGTCAGGGTCGGAAAATGTTCCAGTCCTCTCTCTCAGGTGCTCGTGGTTATGCAGTTTGTGTTTTCTGTACCTCAATGTCCTAGGGAGTCAGGTCACTAGTGCACCAGGTCGGATTCAGAAATGTGGGAGTGGTTCCTTACTTGTGGTTTTCATTTCCATCACAGAAATGAGAAATTTCAGAGGAAATATTATGTAACAATGGAATTTCCAATGCTACCAGAGTATTTGTTTAATTTGTATTTAATTAAAATTTTTTTTTATTCGTGGGGCGGAGTGATAGCAGAGTGGGTAGGGCATTTGCCTTGCAAGTGGCCAACGCGAGTTCGATCCCTGGCATCCCATAAGGTCCACTGTGCTAGCCAGGAGTAATTCTTGAGCAAAGACCTGGAGGTTCTTGAACATCACCATGTTTGACCCAAAAAGCAAAAAAAAAATAAAAAAACCAAACCAAAACAAACCTTTTATTTGTTTTGGGTCAGCTCCAGCTCCATGCTTTTGATAATATAGTGCAAGGATGGAGCCCGGACTCAGGAGCAGAGCATAGTGGGGAGCCCTGTGACCCATCTCCTGTGCCAAATATGCTGGTTTTATCAATATCAGTGAAGGCACATTATTTTCAGTCATGAATAATGACTCACTCACCCTATTTATCTTCAAAATAGTTGCAAGGGAGACAGAGAGACAGCTCTCTAGGCTGGATGAATGCTTTGTGATGGCAGAGGCCTGGTTTCATGCCTTGACAAAA